>SNQJ01S0085121.1:41365-60020 GCA_010110895.2 Picea sitchensis | reverse complement strand
TAGCCAGGTATACCTCTATTCGAACTATTATTGCATTAGCTTCAGTTCTTGGTTGGAAGCTACATCAGATGGATGTAAAAACAACATTCTTGAATGGAAAGATTGAAGAGGAGGTCTTTGTGGAACAACCAAATGGTTTTGTACTGCATAACAAAGGCACTCATGTATGCAAGCTAAGGAAGGCCTTGTATGGTCTTAAGCACGCTCCCAGAGTTTGGTATGACAGGATTGATGGATTTCTTAAAAGCTTGGGCTTTCAGAAAAGTGATGTTGATGCAAATTTGTACTTCAAGGTGTGATGTCTCGTTCCCAAGAGTAGGCCAGCAGGGAGTGACTTAGTAGTCTATGTGTTCTAGTAGACTATAGTCAGGCATGTTATCCCCGATTTCTAGGGATAACTAGGAGATCATGTCTCGAGGCCCACAGGTCCTAGACATGGAGTACCAAGAGCAGGATTGACCTGAGCATGGCCCTGGAGGGCCCATCTTTCTTCTCTTTCATTAGACTCATCTTGTAGCAGCAGCAGCATCCATCACCTTCGGCTTGGACTTGTATCAGAGAAGGCTCTTGCTCCATGAGGTAATTAGTCCAAGTATCATGGTATGTGTCACTTTTGATCATTATAACCTTTAGATATATGCATCTTACTCCTTTTATTTTTGACAACTGCTTGGATCTTACATTGACCACCTTGACCATGGTTGGGGGGATTGACAGGGTGTCCTAGCAAGCCTGTACCCATAGGTTTTGGTTTGCCACGATTATGGTGTCCTAGCAAGTCTGCACTCATAGGTTTTGGTTTTGCTACCTGAGTGGGATTTATGAAAGAGCCATCACGTCCGGCCCCACCATATCATCACTTTTTCATCTTATCTCCGCTTCATCTTCCCAAATTCCCTAACTGGGCATTAGGATGATCTGTTGTGGGCTGTAAATCTTATCTTGTGGGAAGAAGGGGCTAAAGGCCTAGAAGGTAAAAGTAACCGGTAAAAAGATAAAAGCCATAAAATGAAAACCTAGAGATGTTCACTGTGTGGATCCCCGAGAAGGCAATAAAATTTCAAGAAAAAAAAAAAACAAGAGGGACCCTAAGAAAATAATGAAACAAGACCTATCCAAGAGGATAGGTCTCACCAATGAGCCACCACAGGCTCTATGGGTACTCAATAGACGACATTGTTAATTATCTAGTCACTGTGGTAGCACCTTTGGTTGCATGGCCAAGGGAAAAAAGGGTCTCATCACGAGACAACCCATCATGTTCGTGGGTACCTAGAAGTATGACATTACCACCATCTGGTCACCACACCAAGGCAAGGTCCTCTAGTTAGTCCTGAATAAAAAGAAAAAAGCAACAAAAAGAAAAGAAAGAATAAAGGCAATAAAGGGCTTGAAAATTTTTGCATCCATGACAAGTATAGCCCGCCTTCTACAAAGGGTAACCTACTGTGTGAATAATATATCACCCCTGCCTTTCACTCTACCCATGTCCTGACATCCCCTATCCACACCGCTCTACATGGTTTGGACGACACCTTGGAGACTTTCCTCTTTCCTTATGGATGCTACTCCAATAGGGTGTCTTGTCTTTCTCTTCAACCTTGTATTGTAGGGTTCTTTGTAATATCTTGAGCTATTGGATGATATATCGTGGTTTTTATGCATATGCCTGATAATATTAATGATGAGACGTGATTTACAACATTAAGGATCCCTAGACTAATGAGCCCATGGAGGGCTTAGTTTTTAATGTGCAGGACATGCCCTCACTACGAAACACTTGGATCTGGCATTACAAGAGGATGATTAGTCTGGGGACGCATGGGGTCAAGAGCCACCATTATTGTTGGGACCTCCATCGTAAGTGCATGTTAATGATTGTTTGACCGAGCTCTTTGCACATGAGAAGAAGAAGGACGTCACTGTGTAATACCTCAATGAGCCTAGCCTGTGGGGTTGACCCACCTGTGCTGGAACGCTCCCTTTGATGGCCCAGATCGCCACCCAGGGAGCCATTGACATCATCTTGAGAGTGTGGTGGTCTGACAGGGCAGCTGGCACGTATGGCATGATTGGGAGGCCCAAAAAGGGCCAACATTTGCTTCCTAGGCCGCTGGGTCTCCCTAAAAAGGGGCTAACGCCTCCCCCAGTAGGGCTTGACGTCCTGCTTATGCTCATTTAGGGCTTTGATTTGACAATGGTGAAACAAGATGATTTTATTTGTAGCCCATATCGGCTATTTTTAATGACCTAATTTTTACCATGTCAAGGGACACAAGATATATTGAGGAGTTTCATTTTGACATAACACACAACTCAATTCTCTTGTGAGGTCTGATTTTTGTGCTCTAGTTGGGGTATTTCATCTTTAAAATGAGGCGCACTTGTTGAAGAAGGATTTTCTGTACATTTGGCATTTGAAGGAAGGTTTACAAACTAGGCTTTCATGCTATTCTTCATGGTGATATGTAAGTAAATTTCTACAAAAAACTCTTAATTGAATGGTTGTAGTTTGATTCCTTGCATTTATAAGTAAATTTGTTGATTTAAAACCCTAGTGACAAGCACACAAGTAGGTCCTTTGTTTCATGTCCTTAAAGAGAAATATTCAGCTATTGAAGAAGGAAGGAAGGTTTCCAGTTCTTTGCTGACACTTTTCACTTTTTCCCCTTTGCTAGTCAGTAGGATTTTTAAAGGTTAAAGGGAGGAGATGTCCCGTGCCCAGCTATCTTACATCTAGGGTCGTCCATCTCTAGGGTTTGGTGATAGAGCCTTAGCATTGCAACACTCTCCCTCACCCTACCTCTCTTGTTTTAGCTTATCTCTTATGTCTGCTTTGCCAAGTTTGACCTAAGGAAGGAGAAAGAGCACAAGGCCTTGCTTTGGCAACACCGTATGAGCCTCTTCCTAGGGTTTTGACTTAGTGAGCCCTTCCTCTTGTCCTTAGCCTTTATCCCTTCAACTTGCCTGCCATTGCAGCACCTTAGAACCCTTCCCTTGTCCTTAGCCTTTTATCCCTTCATCCTTGTGCCCTCGCTATTACACTTAGAACCCTTCCTCTTTGTCCTTAGCCTTTTATCCTCAACTTCGCGCCTCCTTAATTGACTCCATCTACCCCTAGGCATTGATCTTAGATCCACAACGTTGATGTGATAGTGCTCAAACAACTTCTCAAAACTTTCAAATTTGAAACCCTAAACTAACTAGCTAACCCTAAATAGACTGACGTCATACACTTGGTTATTCCATCTTGATGTAGCACCTTTGTTGATAAGCAATTAGATGATGGTTAAGAACATCTATTGAGTAAAGGAGTGATTAAATACATTGTTGGCTAAGCATCATCTCAATAGTTATTGATGAATTGATATTTTTCCATTGCTATATTGATAAAATTGATCCTACTAATATCTGTTGTTTTATATTGCTTGCATATTGATATCAGATAGTTACATGAAGTAACTACCTCATTGAATTGTAGCCTGCATATATATTGTTTTTGCTATTGTCTTGTTCCTGCAAATTCTCATTTAGTTACACTTCATTATTGGTTGATTAGCCTAATTTTCATCCTAATCTCTGCGGGTAAACTCTGAGGAGGAACTCTACTTGACCTTTATACTTTGGCTCTTCAAAACCCCATGTTACCGGGGACGTTTCCCCTGGGTCGAACTTCCCTAATAGAAAGAACCTCCCATTGTGATGACATCAAGGGGTAGGTCTCTGCTACTGGCTTGGCTCCTCATCCTCTTCAGCCTTGACCTAGCTACAAATTCAGCGATAACAAGGCACAAACAAGGAACAACAAGATGGAGAAATAAGGAGGAATTGATGGCTAAACCCATCAATTAAGCCAAGGCCAATTTAGGAAAAGTCACTAAGCCTAAGTCAACGTAAGAATTAGAATGAAAAGGTGCTAAAGGGGCAATTAATTACTCACTATTCACTTTAAAAGGAAAAAGCCTCGCTTAAGTGAGGGTCAATGGTGAATTAGATTGAAGAAGAAAGGGAGGAACTTGACCTAATCTCAATATAATTATGATTTGATGTTGAGAGTTCCTAGAGGAGGAAGAGAGTCAACCATATTTTGTGATTTCTCTCGAGGAAACCACCACCATTGATCGGTTTCTGTCTTGAGAGACACACCCTAGACCATCAAAGATGTTCATCCGTATTTCAACGAAGCCATTATTCAGAGTATCTAGTACAAGGTGCTAAATTTCAGCCAAGCAAGGAGGGCTAAGCCCATTGAGGGTTTGTGGAGCCGCATGAGGTCTCCGAACTCGACAGGCTTCTTCCGGACACCCATGGAGATCCTTTGCCTGGCGCTTCTATTGGTTTACGATCATAATATGATGGTGGAATCTTGCAGAGCGCATTTTCCAACCATTTAGGCTTGTGCCTCGGCAGGTCAGGGGTTGCAAATCTGAGCATCAATGCATGATCCAAGGAAACACTTCCACCCAGCTCAGACGGCGACGATCGTTTGAGTCCTATAGCAGTTGATTTCGTCAATGGAATCATTTGGGGTTTATCCAAGGTCCCGTGAGGTGTGCAAACCCCCGAGGGTTCGGGGATCCAAGACTCAGATAGATTCGACATCCCACTCATCCATTCCAGCCTAGAGGCTGCCATTGGAGCGCTACATTATCTGACCTGGGCCTATCCTTCCGGACGAAGTTTTCCAGCTAGTACTATATCAGATTCTAAGTCGCGATATTGCCGATCTAATATCCGCGGCATGCATCGACTGTGATTCATCTTCCGGACACGGTATTTTGTATGCCATTTGATTGTATTCCAATGACGATCCACAAGATCTAGCTAAAGATTATACTTTATATTTCCAGTGTGTTATTGTACTTCCATGCTTGAGTCGCATAATATATGTTATTGGGCAGTTAACGTTCTTTACTTCCGCATGCATCACTTATATATAATCAAGTTTAAACTATAATACGCGAACATGCACATGAAATAACCAACATGCACCCGAAATAACCAACATGCACATGCAATAACCTTTAAAGATCTCAAACACACAACTGAAATGCATCCAGAAACCACCAGTGTATTAGATCTGCAAGACAAAACAATATATCATTAGCAAATATCTTGATCAGTGACATCAAGGATATTTTAGTGGTATAAGAGATTTAGTCTTGCCATCCTGTGACTAAAGACAATGAATACAGAAGAACCAGATGAATGGAGCACGTAAGTGATGAATATGTCACTCTTACCAACAAAGCTTAGGAAAGAAGGGATAGGCCTAACTTTCCTCCCTCCTCCCTAGCTCGAGGAAGAGGAAGAGGTACACGAGAAGGAAGAGAGAAGAGAGTAGAGCGCAGCAAGTAGAGGAGGCTTAGGTGACAGGTATGAGCGACCGAGGGCAGCGGTAAGGCCCCCGTGGATCCAGATGCAGCCTTCATGCAAGTACTCGCGATATGCTAGCTAGTCATAATTCATGTCTCGCCTTTGGCTCTTGTAGCGGATATAGATCAAGCAGTGAGACATCCCTATCACAAGCCCCCACATGCAAAGACAAACGTGGCAGGCGAGACCCAGCCACCCACTTCTGTACATACACCTCTCACAGTGGGATTCCACGTCCGTTGTTTCAGCTTCCAGAGGGCACCATCGGTAGCAACACCGGATAGCACGTAGACCGCCTACCATGCAGAGGACATTGCAGAGTATCTGAGAGAGTATGCAGCATTGGGCCGCGACTTCCATCGGGGATATGAATCTTAGCTGAGTATTGTGGACCAAACTCGTGAATCGCCTTAGAGCCATAGAGTGGGAGGACAACAACAACAACATAGGCATAACATTGATTTCATCCAAAAGTTGGTAAACCCACCATACCTTCTTTACCGTATCATTCAAACAAACCGCCAGAGCTTAAAATAAACTAAACACCTACTACAGCTCAAACTGTGATGACCGAAATATAGGCCATCAGTTTTTCCCCTACACTTGGATGGGGAGGCACACAAGTGGTGGTATCACGGATTGGTGACATTGGTTCACAATCACATCACCTCCTACAAAGAGTTCAAGCGGAGAGACCATGGAGATGTTTGACAAGAGGGATCCAGAGATCCATTTCAGAGATCTAGCCCAGCTTAGACAAACTCAAAGCAGAGGCATTCATCTCAAAGTTTCAGAGGGCAAAGGGCAAAGGATGCAGACATATCCGATCCCTCGCATTGGTCATGTTATTCAGCTGCAGGGCTACAAAACCTTTGAGAGGGATGGGTGGGAAGGCCTACCGGGCCTCATACTCCTGCAGGATGCCATCCGACGCGACTAGATTTTGGCTTAATCGGTGCCAAAACTAAACCCTTCACCAAACCCTTTGTACCACGATGACAAGGATCGAAGAAGCCCTGAAGGGAATGGAAGGGCAAGCCTGCTGGATGATGATGAGGCGCTGAGAGATTATGTGGAAGAAGCTTTGCTTCTCCCGCAGAGACCCTTGCGTCCCTGGGCATAGATGCATGGTGAAGGGATGCATCTCACTCACATCGGGCGGAATCAGCAGCGAGGGGGAGGATGAGGATATTGAGGCAACGACAGACAATGATTCAAAGAATGAGACCACACATGAGCCAAAACAACAGTCGAAGAAACCTCAGATACAGGCAAAGGCACAACCAAAGGAGGAGAAAAAACCTCACAGAGAGGTGAAAGGGGGAACCATAGCCACTTTCTTCGAGTACCCAGTACAACACTCGTGCTCGTGGGCCTTGCGGCCAGGGCAACACACTTAGTTGATGGTGGGGCCACGCATCGTGAGGATTTTAAGGATTCCATGTGGCAAATGGCTGATGGATACACGGTTTATCATGCCGTTTGGACATGATCCCCACCCAGAGGTCAAACCAAAACCGTCCCACGCACCCCAGTTGACCTATCCGGAGATCGATGTCGGGTTAGGTACAGCGGTTATATTCATTGGGAGAGATTGGGTCTCAACTATCGACGCCCGCATTCATGAGCTTTAGAGATGCCAGCAGATCGTGATTTGTGTTGAGGGGCATGTCTACGGGAGCACCTCGCGGTAGTGCATCGGCAAAGAGGATGGAGCGGATCTTTGTCACGGTGATGTGGCCTGGTGCAACAGAGTGTTTGATCAGCCTCATGCGTATGATTCGAGGGTAGGGAGCATTACACCACCTACTGCATCGTAGAGCTCGGGTCAAGATGAGTCAGGTAATTAGCTGATACCACCAGATCTAATCACCACGTGGGTTTGAGCACATGATTGAGTTAGAGGCAGGGCTACACCAGTGATTACAACACCCTGCCGTGCACCCCAAGAAATTCAAGGATAAGATTGAGAAAGAAATCAGCACTGTTTGCTATGGGCACACGTGCCCAAGATGAGTCCTTTTTGCATCTTCTACCGTCCCCGGGTGATCAATAAGGATGGCATCGCCACGGATGTGCATCGACATGAGCCAACAAGAAAAACGCATCAAGAATCGCTACTCCCATTCCACGATAGATGCGTACTGGATGATGAGTTACATGGGATGCCTCTTCACTATTAAGATTGATCTACGCCGATACCACCGACGCGATCGGGAGTGTGACATTGAGAAGACAACGTTCCAGTGCCATTTCGACACTTTGAGTTCTTGGTCATGTCATTTGGATTGGACCAACCATTGTGCCACCTTCCAGCCTCTGTATGAACTCATATCTTTAGAGGACAGCTTGAGGAAGTACATAATCGGGTATTCTTCGAATTTACATATTGATCTACAAAGTAAGACATGGGATGAGCATCTAGTACATTTGGGGGAGGTCTTGGATGTTATGCAGGCACATTCTTTATATACCAAGGAATCCAAATGTGAATTTGGCATGAGAGAACTATTGTACTTGGGGCATAATACCGGGCGCAGAGTACAAGTTCATCAAAGAAAAGATCGTGGCCATTTTGATTACTAATGCCCAAGAATCTCACCTGAGCTGAGAGGATTCTTTGGTTGCGCTTACGACAAAGGTTCACAAGGTTTTTCATGCTTGGGAGCACCACTCATAGACTTGACCAAGAAGGTGCTTTTCATTGGACGTAGGAGCCAGACATTCACAAAATGAAGGAGGTTATGAGCACATGCCCCTGCTTCTAGCCCCTTCCGTGACTTCTCGCAATCGCTTGTCTTATAGTGTGACGCATCAAGGGTGGGGGATTGGAGCAGCTTTGATGCAAGGGGACACCCCATTATATTTGAGAGAAGGAATCTCAACGAAGTCGGAGAGAGGCTCTATCCCATTTACAACAAGGAGATGCTTAGTGATCATGCATGCCTTAACCAAAGTCAGGCAGTATCCGGGTTGGCGCTAGGCTCGTAGTGAAGACTCCATCATAACAGTCTCTGGGCATTTCTGATCAGAAAGACCCCGCTGAGAGGCAACAGTATGGGTCTCAAAGATCCAAGTTTCTGACTTTGACATTGAGTATGTCAAGGGAAAAAGGGAATATTGTGGCGATAGCCTCGTCCATGAGGCCAGCAGGATGTTCGATGTTGGATATCTGTACAGATTGGAAAAGCTCATTTGTTGGTGGAATAATTCAAAAAAAAAAAATTGTTTGGTGAAAGGATGGACGATGTGTGATTGATGATAGATACTAGGTTCTTTATGACATCATTTTCTACAAGAAACAGATCTACTTGGTTCCAGAATACACCCCTCAAGGGCACTCAAGGTGCCATCCCACAAAGATGGCATCGTGGGTGACCGAGAACTATGGGGCGCAATGACTTTGGGTGAGAGATGGTTACATACCGGGTGAAGTATTGTTACAACACAATCTCTACCATGTCTATCAGATGTCAATCGCTCGTGGTACTTGTATGGATATGATGCATCCTCCTTTATAGAGACCGTGTTTGTGGACAATAGGGTCTCGGGGGCCAAGGACCGGGTGGAGGAGAGTAAGAGGATTCTAAGGTCAGTGAGGAAGAAATTGCAGATGAATCAGAACCAAAAAAAATATGTATGCAGACAGACACAAGGTAGAACACAACTTTTAGGTTGGATATCTTGTCTTTCTCAAATTGCAATTTTACAGACAGTCATCGTTGAATAAGAGTGGTACAGAGAAGTTGAAACCTCACTTCTATGGACCATACAAAGTGATCAAGAGATTTGGGGAGGTAGCATACGAGCTAGAGCTATCGGAAGGTAGAAAGATTCATAACGCCTTTCACGCCTCTTTCCTTAAAAAGGCGGTGGGACAGTAGGTTAGCATTTCAGAGGATTTGCCACCCTTGGATGAGGATACCGCTGATTAGTGCCGTAGGAGGTTCTCGAGAAGATGGAGGGGTCAGATCATCAGGGAGTGCTTAGTTAGATGGAGGGATCTTCCAATGGAGGATGCCACATGGGAGGGAGAGCACATCTTACAACACCCAGGATTGACGTTTCTTGAGGAAAAGTAACTGGAAGGAGGACTATGACGTCCCGCTCCTTATAGGTCATGAGGACTTAGTGGAAGTCTATGTGTTCCCGTATATTATAGTCAGGCACAAACAGGGGAACAAGATGGAGAAATATGGAGGAATTGATGGCTAAA
Source organism: Picea sitchensis (assembly GCA_010110895.2). NCBI lineage: Eukaryota > Viridiplantae > Streptophyta > Pinopsida > Pinales > Pinaceae > Picea > Picea sitchensis. Next base: position 50,428 of record SNQJ01S0085121.1, on the reverse strand, counting down.
CGGCGAATTCAAGCCAAAATACTAGGAAAAAGTCACTTAAGCCCCTAAGTCAACCAAGAATTAGAATGAAAAAAAGTGTTAAAGGGGACTTAATTAATTAATTATTCACCTTAGAGGAAAAGCGCCTAGCTTAAGGAGGTCAATGGTGAATTAGATTTGGAATGGCGTATAAAGGGAGGAATTTGACCTAATTCTCATTATGCATTGTTATGGATTTGATGTTGAGAGTTCCCAAAGGAGGAAGAGAGTCGACTTATTGCTTGCGTGGATTTCCTGAGGAAACCACCACCATTGATCAACTTCGGTGTTGAGAGACACACCCCAGGCCCATCGGAGATACCAACCGTATTTCACCGGTGCTGTCTGTGAGCATCTAGTACAAGAAAGGAAGCTCACCTGCTGAGGGCGCAAAGTCAAAGAGGGTTTGTGGAGCTGAATGAGGTCTGAGCCTCGGGATTGCGCTTCCTTTCAATTCGGTGGAGATCCAGCCTGTAAGTAACTTCTATTGGAGCCATTTATCATCAAATTCCTCGAAATCTTGCAAAGTGCATCGCTCATTTAGGGCTGTACTCTTCCGCCATACATATAAGGTTGCACACGAAAGCATCAGACAGATCCTGTGGGGAAACCTCTTTCAACCGAAGTTCGCGATTTAATGAGACGACCATTTTGAGCTCCCATAGCAAATGATTCATGGTGGAATCATTTGGGCGATCCAGCTGTCCCGCGTGATCGCGGTGCAAACCCCTCTGTGGGTCCGTGATCCAAGACTTCAAAGGCCAGATTCGAGATTCGACACTCATCCATTCCAGTCTAAAGACCAGGGCGCTTCTATTGGATCAGTTTCCGGCGCATTCCGACGGCCTATCCTTCCGGACGATTTTTCCAACTAGTAGCAGTTACCATATTTCTCCTCGAGCTCCGATATTTTTGTTTCCATCTATCCGCATGCACCGATCTGCATTAATCTTCCTCGGGATCAATGGTATTTGTATACATTTGATTGTATTCCAGCTGACGCATCCATGAGATCTAGTCGACGCATTATATTCTATATTTCCAAAGGTGTTATTGTATTTCCATGCTTTAGTCGCATAATACATGTTATTTGGTAGTTGATGTTCTTTACTTACGCATGCATCCATTATATATTGTTTAAACCATAAATACGCTACATGCACATGCAATAACCAACATGCACCAAAAATAACCAATATGTACATGCAATAACCTTAAAGATCTCAAACACACAACTCAAACGCATCCAAAAACCCCTAGAGTATCAGATCTGAGAGATAAAACACTGGTTCAGTAGTAGATATCCATATTAGTTGGATCAGGGATATTTCACAAGGTAAGAGGTAACCAACCCCGCATACTAACTCAGATGTTGATGATCTCTTTCTAACAAAATAGCGCTATTAGCCTAGCGTAAGAGGGAAATAACCTTCCAATTCGAGGTAAAAGACTTAGGCTTGATGCATTACTTCCTAGGATTGCAAGTGTGGCAAAGACACGCCGAAAGATATTTTTGGCACAAGGAAAAATACACAGTGGATGTACCAAAGAGGTTTGGTATGTTGGATTGTAAATCCATGTCTAATCTCGATGGTTACCAACCTAAGGAAGCCGTATGATTCTGATACAGGTTCAAAATTGGTGGAACTCACCATGCGTAGTAAATTTTGATTGATCATTGATGTACATGATCCACACCAGCCGTGACATATGCGTAGTGATTGTAATGAGTCAATTCATGACTGAACCAAGACAAAGACACCGGGTGGCAGCAAAGCACATCTTGAGATATCTCAGAGGGACAATTACCTATGGTCTAAGATATACATCTATTGATGGTTTATTTCTCGTGATGGGTATGCCGATGTTGATTGGGCAGGAAGCCCAATGGATCGGAAGAGTAATTCTCACTACTTTAGGATCTGTTATGATCTCCTGGTCAAGCAAGAAACAAGGATCCGGTAATGCAGGATTGCAGAGGCTAAGTACATTGCAGCCAGTGATGCTAGAAAGGAAGTAGTATGGCTTAGAAAATTGGTTTCCGGGTTGTTTGGTGATACTGAGACGACGGTTCACTATGATAATCAAAGCTGCATAAAATTAACAGAGAACCCAATATTTCACGACAAGTCAAAACATATTGACATGAAGTACCACTACATCCGAGACTTGGTCCAGAGAAAACCGTAAAGTTACAGTACATAACCAAGAGCAAGCGGGTAGCTAATATCCCCACTCGCCTCTAACCCTCAGACAGCTTTAACCGAGGCAAGTTTGGTGTGGCTAAGAATGACTTCTTCATTGAGAGGGAGTGTTAATTTACAAAGATCGACCACCATTCTCCAATGAGAGGCCATATGTGCCACCTTGAGGCTATCCAGGGAGATTTGAAGAATCAATCGGTCTCGTGAGGTATTGACAAAAGCCAGGGAACGTATTAACCCGTAAGGGAGTCAAACCAAAAGTCGTGGACGAACGAGATGCTGCAAGTCTAATGCAAAAGTCGGGGAACGCACAACCTCCGCGTGTGAGCATAGACAGCCTAGTGCAAAAGTCAAGGGGAACGATAAACCTCCGTGAGCATAGACAAACTAGTGCAAAAGCTCGAACGTGCATAAACCCTCCTCGTGAGCCTATTAAGCCTTGTGAGCCATGAGCAAAAAATCAAGGCATCTAGCAAAAGCTAGGTTGAATACAAAATTCTATGAGCTAGAAACAAACCATATTCCCAACATTGCAAATGATATAAATGTATTGATCTAGTGCGCTAGCACGTGTAACATTATCCACCATGAAGATAAATTTGAATTGCCTTGTAAAGAGCTAAGTTGTGGTAGAAGTCACAGTTGCATGTCTAAGTCAAAGACAATATTGTCAAGTTGTCGCGATGTTGTATTGTTGCATGTATGCAATGACATGAGCATGCTAAGTTAGTACGATGCATGCCAAGTCCAGGGTGAGTTGTAACTGAAGTCTCAAGTCTAGTTCTATTTTCGAACTAAAGTGTGAAGCTGAGTTATGTCAAGCATGTCTTCTACCTCTAATTCGAGCCATCTACTTCTCTTATTCATTCCTTTATAAGCAGAGGTCGACCCCACTCTTCTACACAGTTTATATGCAGGTTAATGGTGAAGCATATAGAGGCACATATCAGTGAAACAGAGGCAGCATATCAGTGTTGTAGAGGCAGCATATCAGTGTTGTAGAGGCGCATATAGAGGCAGCATACCAGTGTTGTAGAGGCGCATATACAGGCAGCAAACAATGTTGTAGAGACAGCATACAAAGGCAGCATATCAGTGTTGTATATCAGTATATAGAGGCAGCACAATAGAGGCATATATCAGTGATGTAGATCAGCATACAGAGGCAGCATATCAGAGGCGTATATCAGCACAATAGAGGCGCATATCAGTGTTGTAGATCAGCATTTAAAGGCAGCATATCAGAGGCGCATATCAGTCAATTAGAGGCAACTTCAACAGCCCATATCAGAGCTGATATATCTCAGTCTTTGAAAGCAACTCGGATACATCTATATCAGCAAGTTCTCTGTCAGGATAGAGTCAACTTAGCAAGCTCTTTAAGAGCAGAGTATTCATGGTGGATATTTGTAAGTGATCTTACATTATTAATGCAATAAAAGAATATTGTGTGTTGGGGTTTTTCTCCCTGTACAGGGTTTCCCTGGGGTATATGTGTTGTTGGTATGCATGCTTACATATCTACATGATTATTTCTATTCAATTTTGATTCTATATTATTGAAATGTATTAAGTTGTAATCAAAGTGTTGAAGAATTTAAAGAAATAATCCGCATAAGAAATCAAGCTCATAATTTAACATGAAGGACGTCATCCATGATTTATATCACGTGGGATTGATCCACTTTTGTCCACTTTGAGCTGTCCTACCTCTTCATCAAGCAGAAAACCACGAGTTATGAGGGTCATACGATGTATATGGGGGTGACATTATAGCATTGAGCCATCTTTTGTAGACATTTTCGCATGCACAAATCAATAAAAGTGCCATACATGGATTGATTTCCTTAGAAGTTGGTTTGAGGGCACTTGGAAGACAAGGCCAATTGACCACAATGGGAAGGTTGTTAGCTTCTTGGCTATTTTGGGAAGTTGTTGCTTAACTAACTCATTAATTTATTATTGTTGAAATTGTCTCATGGAGCCAGTTAAGATGAGAACATTAGTATATTGTTTTCCTTGTTGAGGATGATAAGTTTATTGTTTCTTCCAACAGAGGAAAGTGGATCTCAACAACTTACTTCTACTTTTAGTAAGAACTTTGTTGAGAAGATTTGAAATGTAATATCTTATTGTTATTCCTTGGAGAACTAATAGATCTAGGAAAACAATTAATTATTTATTGTAAAAGGACTTGAGCTCAAACCTATATAAGGGTTTGCTCTCTCCATTTGAAGGTGTGAGTTGAAAGTGCTCCCAAGCTTTGAAATAAAATTATTACGGAACTCGAGCACATAAAGAAATCAAGATAACTTGAAAGAGTTCTCTGTATTGTATTACTTAATGAGAAAGTGAAAGATTTCTTATATAGGATTACAAGCAAGTTGAATCAATCCACATTGTGAATGTCAGATAGATCGAGAAACACAATAAAGTGAAATACGACATAAAGGCCTAAAATAATCTAAAGTCAAGTTGACTTTATTAATGCCTAAGTCTAATATCTAATTGACCATTATAAGCTAATATTTACTTTAACACCCTTCCTTAATGGTCAATCTATTGACTACACCAAGATTATCCCAAAATTTTACATATTTTTCTGGACCCAAAGACTTGGTGAGAATGTTTGCAGTTTGGTCCTCTATGGGACAGTACCCCAGCTCGATAGATCCACACTCTACAGAGTGTTTGATGATGTGGCAATGTACCTCAACATGTTTGGTACGCTCGTGGAAGACTAGATTTTTGGCAAGTTCGATCACCCCTTCATTGTCACATAACAGGGGTGTTGGCTCTGTTTACTGCATCTGCATATCTGAAAGTATCCTCCTGAGCCAAACTGCCTCACATGCTCCTTTCACTGCTCCTCGATATTCTGCTTCTATTGATGAAAGAGCTACTGCATGTTGCTTCTTGCTAGTCCATGTGACTGTACCCGTGCCAAGGCTAAAAACATATCAAGAAGTGGATTTTCTAACATTGACAAAGCCTGTCCAATCTGAATCTATATACCCACATAGCCGAGGGTATTTTCTTTTGTTGTACAGAATGCCAAATTCAAGTGTCTCTTTCACATATCTCAACACTCGCTTCGCAGATGTCCAGTGCTCTACCTTGGGCACTGTCATGAATCTAGAAATGAAGCTCGCAACAAAACTCAAATTAGATCTAGTGGCTATAAGATATATCAAGCTACCCACTAGTTGCATGAATAATGACTCATTAATTGCCTTAAGAGTCAGTCTTAGCTGAAAGTTTCAACCCTTTCTCCATAGGTGTAGACAAGATTTTGCAATTTGTCATTCTAAACCTATCAAGAAAACTCTTGGCATATTTTTCTTGAGAGACAAAAATGTTGCTACCTGTTTGCCAAACTTCTACACCTAGACAGTAGTGTAGGAGGCCTAAATCAATCATGTCAAAAGTTTTGCTCACATTGGTTTTGAACTGTTTTATGGTACTTTCCTCACTACCTGTAATAATGATATCATCTACATATATGACCAGAAGGATGATATCATTACCAACTCTTTTGACATACATATTGGAATCTGAAGGACTCCGCTGGAATCCATGTTCATCCAAGTATCTGTCAATCTTGATGTACCATGCCTTGGGTGCCTTTTGCTGGAAGGGAGTCGGACATTCACGGGCAAGAACTACAACACATGGAAGCAACGAATGCTAATCATTTTTTAGTACAGATGTTTGGCAAATATTGTCCTTGGTAAACTTACCCGACCTATAGTTGCAGGTAAAGATGCCATAGGTGAAGATTAAAAATAATCCAAGAACAGAGTAATATGATAAACATCTTGCAGATTTATAATAAATCTGCCCAAAAACACATAGATCTAGGAAAATATGCCCACCACCGGCTCAAAATCACTCAGATCTATTCATAAATAACACCAAAAAATCAATTTCTCCTTGGATCTGCTGAAAAATAACAAATTAGCACCTAAAACTTCCAGATCTGCAAATCTGGGCACCAATATAGAAAAAAAACAGCTTCAATCGGCTTCCAATTCGTCTATATTGTCAAGGAAACTGAGAAATAAGATAATTTGGACCGTAAATTGATTTTTACAGCACTTTTCTAAGCAATTCCGTACAACGGTACTATTATTTTGTACGACTGTTCCATACAACCATTGGGAATGGCAGCTGAAAACAGCAACTGAAAATCGGTGTATGGTGGCTGAAAACGAAGTTCCAATTAAAAAAATTAACCTTGCTTCAAAAAAAAAATGAAACAATACCCAGAATCAATAAAACCCTTTTGGTTCTTCATTGTGCTACGCTAGCAATCCTTCGATTTGTCTCCATTGGCAACAGTCCCTAGGCCTTCACACTCTCACAAAGTCCGTGGCTCTAGTTGGGCTTTGATACCATGTTACGAAAATCGAGCACACAAAGAAACCAAGATAACTCGAAAGAGTTCTCTATACTTCATGAGAAAGCAAAAGCTTTCTTATATAGGATTAAAAGCAAGTCGAGTCAATCCACTTTCTGAATGTAGGATAGACCAAGAAACATAATAAAGCGAAATAAGACATAAAAGCTTAAAATAATCTAAAGTCGAGTTGACTTTATTAACGCCTAAGCCTAATATCTAATTGACCATTATAAGCTAATATCTACTTTAACAAAAATTGCTTCCATCTTTGCCTAAGCTATTGTGGCAGATATTCTCGGTGTATATTGGTAGCTTATATTGCAAATTTGGATTGTCAAAGTCAATTTGGGAGCCATGGAGGAACAATATTGCTAGGTTGGAAGAGGTATTCCCAAAACCTCTTTGTCACTTTGTTTTAAAGAGACAAATTCATGCCTTAAACATATTGAAAGAGAAAGCATAATTTGATTTCTTTAGGCAAGGCCACTCTTAGATCGATTGGGAAGTGGTGCGATTCTTGAAGACCCTTTCCTTCCTATATCTATGATATCTAGTTTATCAAATCTATGGCTATTTGGATCTTGTTTTGACAGCCCAATCAGCTCATAGATCTTTCATGAAATTTCCCTCTAAAGTTGCATGCATGACCCCATAGCCCAAACAAAATAAAGCACTAGCTTTCCCTTTCATCCACCACCGAAAATACAAAAACATTTCCACTTATGTTTTCTGTTTTCTAACCTCCTTTGCTGCCACTTTATACTACAACATCTTGAGCTTAGTTAACCATAGTACCCCTAGGCTAGAGTTCATCCAGTCTAAAGAGAGAAAGGCAAGGCTACTAAGGTGATATTGGGTAGCTTGTCTAAATTTCCCTTAAGGTCTCACAACTTGTGCTTAGGGACTTTTACACCAAGTGAGAACCTGGGAGGTAACATTTTGGTGTCGTTGCCGAGGACAATGTCCATTTCCCGGAAAATTTGAAGATTATGCTTCGTGATATTTGATGAGAGTTTTGTTTGAAGATCTCATGCCCTCATCTAGCGACTCCATGAAGGGAAGAATCCCTTTTCCTTGCAGATTTTGAAGACTTGCTGCTTGTAGGGTGAAGCAAGTGACATTGTGAAGGCATCGAAGATTCACCTTGGCGACTCCACCTTTTTTGGTATGAGGTATGAAGATATTTTGTGTAAAATTTATGAGGAACTAAAGGCATCCCAACAGATCTGTATTTTGACCTCTTGTTGGGCTCTAAGTTCAAGGTTTCAAAACTGTCATTGCTGCTGTTTTAGGACAGCAAACAGGTCCGAAATTCTCTCCTCAAATCTGCCTTTAAAGTTTAAACTAATGATTGGATGCTCTTTTAAGGTGCCCTCGCAAGTGTTTTTCATAACCAAGGTTAGCACATATATAAACCTCAACATACAATACCCTCTTAGATGTTTTAACTAATTTACAACTGATAACAACTAAGCACACATGACAAATGAACTCATGGATTTTTGGTCAACATGACCCTGGATAAAAAACCCCCGGTGAAAACCAGTTTGAGATAGATGTATATATATGGAGTTCTTCAAGCAGTAAATACAACAAGGAAGATAATACAAAGGAACCGGTACACTTTGCAAGCTCCCCTCAAGCTTTGCAATTGGTTCCTTGAAAAATGCGCCCCTAGAAGTGTGCCCTTCCCTTCCTTGTCCAAGCTTGAAGATGAGTGCGCCCTTGACCTTCCCTTGGCTGATTGAGAAACCCTTTCACAGCATTTTTCCTTGGTGTGCTCCCTCAACTCTCCACCAACCAGATCTAAGATAGCTCTTCTCCAACACGTGCCTGCAAGCTTGCACCCCTATCCCAAGGTTGCGCCCTCCATCAAGCAAACACACAACAGCACCATGAATGAAGCTCCAAGCTTCCTTGCGCCCTCCATGAACAAGTGTGTCCTAGGTTGCTCCTTCAAACCCTCTCTCACACTTCTCTTCTTCACTCTACAACTAAAGTGAACAATGAATGCCTCTCGTTTTCCCTTGCACCCTCTTTAGCCATCCTTAGGCCAAACCTAGAGATCAATGGCTAAGATCACATCTAGCCATCTCTAATCAAAGGGTGAGATCTCATCTCAAGTATCTCACTTAGAAACCCACTTTTGGTTAAGTTTCCTAAGTTTGCTTTATGTCTATTAATTCACCCACATTGTGAATTAATAGTCACTTTTGACTTAAGTGACAAATTTCACCTTTTTGACTTAGGATAAAGTCAATGTGAAATTAGACATAAAGTAATAGGCACAAGGGTCAAATCATTTCCCTCTTGTGGTTAGAGACATACAACCACAAGGGGACTGTTATCCCCGATTTCTAGGGATAACTAGGAGATCATGTCTCGAGGCCCACAGGTCCTAGACATGGAGTACCGAGAGCAGGATTGACCTGAGCATGG
>SNQJ01S0085121.1:27119-38328 GCA_010110895.2 Picea sitchensis | reverse complement strand
ATTGGGTGGGGAAGGTTCCTATTACGCCAGTTTGATCACTATCCCTTAGCCTATGACCTAACTTACAAACTGAGCGTTAACAGGGACCACTTCTCAAGGTACACAAAACTCAACATTTTGTAGGTTGCATTTGAAGATTACTTTAATGATGGGTCACCCCCCCTCTCATTATTTCATACATTATACATTATCCTATCCACTTTAATAAAGCAATACCTTAGCTCATGCCAAAAAGTGTAATTTGGGGGGTGACGTCGTGGTATGGGGTTGCCCTCTTACTCTCCTAGCTATGCCATATCATTGTTTGGCTTGAAGATGATGTTAATTGTTATTGTTACTATGTAGATGGAGTTGCTCCTTTGTCTTCATGTGGTCGTCGTCACACATCATATTTGAGGGGGCTTGCTAGTCAAACTTTGCAGGGATTAAATTATAACATGGAGCCGCCTTCATACTTAGCCAACAAATCATGAGTCAACAGAATTTATGATACCACTCAAGCTTAAGAAGAGGTCAAGGGTTATTTCTTGTAGAGTCATCGAGCTAATATGGTCCACGTCCTATTGTATACAATGTGCATATGAGCTGAGCTGAGTCGAGTTGGCGTTTGATTGGATGGGAGCTGTCTTTATTTCCTTGAGTCGTTGAGTGACTATGCAATGTAATGGGTCCACCCTTTTATTCCAATCATTCAATGGTTTGCTTCACATGAACACGAGGATTTGAGCCACTGTATTGCCTTCTTTCATCTAGCCATCGTCCACATTATAATTTGCTCGTGAACTAAATTACGAAGGACATCATCCACGATTTATATCACGTGGGATTGAATCGCTTTTGTCCACTTCGATTTGCCTTACCTCTTCATCAAGCAAAAAACCATGAATTATGAGGGTCGTACGATGTATATGGAGGTGACATTATAGCATCGAGCCACCTTTTGCAGACGTTTTCTCATGCACAAATCAATAAAAGTGCAATACATGGATCGATTTCCTTAGAAGTCGGTTTGAGGACACTTGGAGGACAAGGTCTATTGACCACAATGAGGAGGTTGTTAGCTTCCTAGCTATTTTGGAAAGTTGTTGCTTAACTAACTCATTAATTTATTGTTGTTGAAATTGTCTCATGGAGTTAGTTAAGATCAGAATATTAGTATATTGTTTTCCTTGTGGAGGATGATTATTTTATTGTTTCTTCTTGGAGAGGAAAGTGGATCTCGACAACTTACTTCTACTTTTAGTAAGAAGTTTGTTGAGAAGATTTGAAATGTAATATGTTATTGTTATTCCTTGGAGAAATAATGGATCTAGGAAAACAATTAATTGTTTATTGTAAAAACAATTGAGCTCAAACCTATATAAGGGTTTGCTCTCTCCATTTGAAGGTCTAAGTTCAAAGTGCTCCCAAGCTTTGGGAATAAAATTACTTCTATCTTTGCCTAAGCTATTGTGGAATGTACGTACAACTTTGTTACATGTGTGGTAGCTAGTCTTGGTGTATATGGGTAGCTTATATTGCAGGTTTGGATTGTCAAAGTTGATTTAGGAGCCATAGAAGAGTAGTATTACTATGTTGGAAGAGGTATTCACAAAACCTCTTTGTCACTTTGTTTTAAAGAGAGCCTTAAACATTTTGAGAGCAAAAGCATAATTTGATTTCTTTAGGCAAGGCCACTCTTGGATCGATTTGGAAGTGGTGTGATTCTTGAAGACCCTTTCCTTCTTGTATCTATTATATCTAATTTATCAAATCTAGGGCTATTTGGATCTTGTTTTGACAGCCCAACCAGCTCATAGATCTTTCATGGAATTGCCCTCTAAAGTTTTATGCATGACCCCATATCCCAAACAAAATAAGGCATTGGTTTTCCCTTTCATCCACCACCAAAAATACAAAATCATTTCCATTTTTGTTTTTTGTTTTCTAAGCTCCTTTGCTCCCACTTTATACCACTACATCTTGAGCTTAGTTTACCATAGGGATTCCCCCCTAGGCTAGAGTTCATCTAGTCTAAAGAAAGAAAGGCAAGGCTAATGAGGTGATAGTGGATAGCTTGTCTAAGTTGCCCTTGGGGTCTCACAACTTGTGCTTAGGGACCTTTACACCAAGTGAGAACCTAGGAAGTAACAGAACCCACAACATCTCAGCCTTTAAGAAATCAGGCCATGAAATTAATGCTCCACCAAATTTGCTCTGAAGCCATGATATCAAATAAAACAGTGCTCCATGAAATCATTGTTGAATTTTCAATTTTCAGATCTGATAATTATTTCTTTATGATTTCAAACAGAATTTTATGCCACTGTTATCATAGAATAATTACACACTGAAAATCTCAAACCAAAAATAGCAGGGAAAACAATAGAATCATAGAAAGATAGCCATGCACAGTATACACAAGATTTTTATCCTGGGAAATCCAACAACTTAAGAAGAAATCAATCCAAGTTTACATCATCATCAATAAGAAGAAATCTAGCACAAGATAGTTTAGCCCTTGAGGAAGAACCCTCAAAGATGGCACACCCCAAAAGATCACCAAAAGATAGTGCACTTCAAAGATAGCGCAACTAGCAATTGGAAACTGGCAACTGTAACTACAACTGCAACTGCAACTGGGCAAGCGAACTGCAACTGGCAACTGGAAACTGTAACTACAACTGCAACTGGGCAAGCAAATTGCAACTGGCACGAAGCAATTGGAACTTGCACACTTGATGAGGAGAGATGTGATGATGTCTCAAATGAAATGATCCAACCTTTATTTATACAATTTGAGTCACCCATAATTTACTTGTGGGCCCGACTTCTTTTGTCTTCAATATCTTCTTTAATTGCTTTCCGGGGTTTCTTCAATGGTTTGTCTTGTCTTCTTGGCATTTCTTCTTTACTAGAAAAGTTGTCCATGAGCCTTGTTGATGTATCATCTCCTCACATGCACGTCTAATTAATATAGGGCTCTAATGTTGAGTAGATTCACCAAGAAGCCCCTCATCACAAGAGGTCTCTTGAGCCTACATCTTCAACATTAGACTAGACTTGTAAACAAGTCAAACCTGCCCTATAAAAAATAGATCACTCCATCCTGGAGCAAGCAATGTGAGAGCATCTCGAGTCTTTATCACTCCTAGTCAAATCCGCATGACTAATAGAAGAAAGACTGTGCCTAGGCCATTCACCACTAGCCAAATCAACATGGCCCCGTGAGTGAATGTATCATTCTCCCTTGGTCAAATCAGCATGACCAATCTAGGAGAATGTCTGCCCGATGCACAGCATCTCAAGTCTTTATCACTCCTAGTCAAATCAGCATGACTAATAGGAGAAAGACTGCACCTGGTCCATTTACCACTAGACAAATCAGCATGGCCCCATGAGTGAATGTATAATTTATCCCCTGGTCAAATTAGCACGACCAATCTGGGAGAATGTTTCCTCGATGCTGCTAAATGGAGAAACATCAACACCCCTGGGCCATTTACCACTAGCCAAATCAGCATGGCCTCGTGAGTGAATGTATCATTCTTCCTTGGTCAAATCAGCACGACCAATCTAGGAGAATGTATGCCTGATGTTGCTAACATCAACACTCCCTCTCAAAGAGGGAGACATTCTACATCATGCCAAGCTTGTCTCTGAAGTATACAAACTTCACCTTAAACAGAGGCTTAGTGAGAATGTCTGCAATCTACTCATCTGTTGATATGTACTGGAGCTTTACTACTCCCTTATGTACCATGTCTCGGATGAAATGATATTTGATGTCAATGTGCTTCTGTTGAAATATTGTAACTTCGAAGAATATTCTAATTATATTTGAGTTATTATCTTATAGATCAAACCCCCTTTTGCGGATTGATCATGTCGGGTCTTGTATAAGATCAAATCCCCTTTTGTGGATTGGTGAAACCATATTTATATGGTGGTATTTGTAAAGTCGGCCCCTAGTGTTTATACAGTGGTTTTAACCACTTCTAGAAGAAGTCGGCCCTGCTAAGTGAAGAGACATAACCCTAGCGCCTCCTCGACTAGTATTTATATGTGAGGATGGTGCCTCACTTGTTCACACACACACACTCACTCATCTAGTGTGCATATCTTGAAGGCAGTTGCAGTTGCAAGAGGAAGGAGAAGAGAGACGCATGCTCAATCTTAGTTTATTCTTGGTGTTTTGGTCTTAGTCTTGGCATTGTATTGGCAATCTATTATTGAGGAAGTTTTTGCTGGGTTTTCTCCCCCATGAGGGTTTCCCAGGATAAAATGTTGCGTACCTTGTGATTGTGTTTCTTTCAGTGATCCTCTTTATGTTGTGGTTTTGGAAATACATTGAATGCTCATGTAATTTGGAAATAACCTAATAACAACAATAAAAACTTAACAGCTTCGACCTRTCATGAAATACTCGATTTTCCGAAAGCTTGACACAACTTTGATTATCGCAATGGATCAAGGTCGTCTCTAGCTCCTGATCAAATAGTCCTTCAAGAAGCTAYGAAGCCATACTACTTCGYAACTTGCGACACTAGYTGTGATATACTCTACTTCTGTTGTACTAAGTGCTACAGAAGTCTACTTCCTGCTAAACCAAGATATCATAGTTGAYCCTAAGTTGAAGCAGCACCCCGAGCTGCTCTTTCTGTCCATTGCACTCCCTGCCCAGTCAAAATCAGTATATCCCTGCAGCCTCATTTCACCACCTGAGACATATCTCAGAGCATATCCAACTGTACCATGCAGGTACCTCAACACATGCTTTGCTGCAACCCAATGGAAGTGCCTCAGCTCAACCATAAACTGGCTCAAGATGCTCACTGCAAATATCTGGCCTAGTGTTAACCAGGGGACTCCTGTAGCGACTGCTACACAGGCCGCAGCCTGTGGATAAGCCTGTGGCCCTGTGTAGGGACTGTTTGGAGAGACCGCGGGCCTAGTGATTTAGCCCGAGGCCACAAAACCTCAAACCGCAGAGTTGTGGGTGGTAGAGAGGGTCGTAGCCCTGGTTGCCTAGCCACGAGAGTAAGGGGACTGTGTAAGCCTCCATGTAGCAGCCTTTTGGACAGCTTGAAGAACAGGTTGAGGGCAGTCCCGTGAAGGCTACAATAGCAGCTTGGGGGCAGTCCTGTAGGGCCGATTCAACTAGATTTTAGGGTTGTCTTTGGACAAGTGTTGAGGGATGGAACAACAGAGAAAGAGGGTTGTTGGACAGTCCTAGAAGGTTGTTACAAGTCAGAGAAAAGGAGCTATAACAGCAGTAGCATTGGGACAGCGATTGAGGGTTGTCACAACCAGAACATCAGCAGAGATAAGGGCCTATGTAAAGGCCCTATACGCTGGTGTCAAGTTGCAGAGGAAGAGGAGGGTTTGAGGGGGCAAGGGATGCCCTAACCCTCAACTTCAGGACAGCAGCATTGGCACAGAAACCAAGGAGGGTTTTAGCAGTATTTGTAAGTGTTTTGGCATGTTCTTTTGGTGTAAGAATTGGGCCATTGTCCCTAGTGCGGGAGCCCTTGGTTCTAGTTTCAAAACATGTGATCTTGAGCATTAAATTACTGTGTACTTGTGTATGATTCAATTGTTGATCTATTTTTCGTTGTGCTAAGTAGTTAGGCATCTCAGTGTGCTTATGCTTACAATTCAAATTAGGTAAATTTGTGTATAACTATCGAAAACATAGACCAGACATGAGGTGCATGTGCACCAAGTCTAGGTACACTACGAAATCTAACAAATCCCACCAAGGTAAAGTGCACTACCACAACACACATCATCCAACATATCATCATCATAAGAGAAGGGCAATTACCCCCTATCACCTAGGGGTAACTAGAGGAGATCATTTTTCATTATCCACATTGTAGACAGTGATCCCAGAGATGATCACAAATTACGTAAATTTGTGTATAACTATCGAAAACATAGACCAAACCCGAGGTGCATGTGCACCAAGTCTAGGTACACTACGAAATCTAACAAATCCCACCAAGGCAAAATGCACTACCACAACACACATCATCCAACATATCATCATCATAAGAGAAGGGCAGTTACCCCCTATCACCTAGGGGTAACTAGAGGAGATCATTTTTCATTATCCACATTGCAGACAGTGATCCCAAAGATGATCAGCATTCTCCACAAACAGCAGCCCCTTAGATGCCTCTTCCTCATCATTGTTCATCTCATTCACTTGATCAACAGACCCACTCAATGATGGTGGTCCAGCACACATGAGGTACATTAGCCATTGTTTCATACAAAGTGTTACATTTAATGCATTGGGCATTTAGGTAAGGATCGTGGGTTGAAGTTAGATAATGAATCAGGATGCTTGGAAGTTATGCTTTTCGCCTTGTTTCACCTTGGTGGCCATCATATGTGCTCTAGTCAAGTGTTGTCGCTCTTGGGGAAAAGGGGTACTACTAGGAGGCTTTGATAAGGGTAACATATTGTACCTTTCCATACTTAACACTTTCTATCTAGAATCCTTCCATTGTCCTATCTTTTGGGAGGGATTGTTCCATGTATCCCAAAAAGCTTCGTACTTCATTCTCCTATGAGAAGAAGGGGCTTGAATGCCCAATGTTGATACAGTTGGTAAGAAGGAATGGAAAGAGCATATTATAAATTCAAAATGCAAAAGAAATAAAGGGATATGAATGATAAATCAAAAGCCAAGTTAGCAGTAGCTTGAGCTCTACCCCCTCGCTATGAGGCCATCACCCCAAGTCATAATGCACTGAATGCATATCTAAAGAAACGACTTAATTGAATCCTAATGTAATAAATGAATAAACCTGAAAAGGGGCTTCCAAAGAAATTAATGAATATCAAAAGGCAAGATAGGGGTAGAAAGAAACGGTGTCGAGGAAAGGGTAACTCAATGCACCAAGTGCTCCCTTTACAAAGAAGATCATGGAGATGAACATCACATGTGGCCTTGCATGTCAATGACACCATGACCATGAAGTAAACCCCAAGCCATACCTCTCACTCATACTTACACTTCGATGTGGTTCTCGGGAAATACTCCTCTATCTGGGTACTAGCACACCTAATAGGGTTCTATGATGGTCCTCCCATACTTAAACTTGGTAAACTGCATAAAGTCATAAGCTAGTGTGAAGTTTGAAGAAGATACCTAATGTGAATTACTTGCATGGCTTTTGCATTAAATTGTGACTCACTTTTTATGATTTTAATGACTCTTGTATACATGATGGTTGGTCTCACTTAATTCACTAAGCCCTTGCTTGAAGATGATGCACCCCTGGAGATGGTCCTGTTATCACATAGAATTGCAAGGGTCAAAAAATCTTTTAGTTTTTTTATTTTGAGTCATAAGTGTTCATTAAGTTTTAGGTTTTGTCCCTTTTCCATAGTCATTTTTCAATTTTTGGTATAAATAAACTAAGGTTAGTTTTGGCTTCGGTCTAAAGAGTCATTGGGTCATGCCTTGCTATCATAACAATTGGATAAAACCTTCATGAGTCACATCTTTCAAATTCTCCATCATCATCCCGACATGTCACTTCCTCCATGCTGTACGCTGACCCCTCCTTTTGTCACCTTTACCCGTTAAGATGTCAAATCAAATCTGATCTATACGCTGCCAACTCACTAGGAGAGTTCGCAGCACATTCAAAGGTACACCTTGCATTCATAGCCATCATTGCATTTATGGGTCGTGTAAACTGAAGATCTCCTTGTTCTCAGAGCTGATTTATTAAACCATATCCAGGGATTATGTCATAAATGCTTTTAACTGTTTTCTCCAAGTGTATAAATCATTTTTCAGCTCGGCACTGCGAACTGGTGCTACACACAGGCACTACGAACTCGGCGCTGTGAACTGGCTGAAGAAGACGAGTTGGAGGTTGGGCTACTTGCAGACACCATTGTGCAACCTCAAAGATACCAGCTTTCAACTCAAGGCCACCAGGTACTCCATGAGAATTTTCACCTTATTTGAAGGTCGGGAAAGGGCTTGTTAGTTGTTTTTCCTTTTGGGCGCTGCGAACTGTCTTATTTACTTGCTGACAAGTTCCCAAACCCATTTTGATGTGCTCTGAAACTTGCTCATTGAACCTTAAGTATCCCTGGGTTTAGGCCACCTTTCCCACCAATCCATTTCATCTGCTTTGCTTACCTTTCCAAAGTGTTGCAAAACCCCTGCCCTGGTGCTGCGAACTCTGTGCAGCAAACCCAGCGTTGCGAACCCTCTGTTCCAATTCCTTCTACGAAAAACCTATCTTCAAC
This sequence comes from Picea sitchensis, assembly GCA_010110895.2. Classification (NCBI taxonomy): domain Eukaryota; kingdom Viridiplantae; phylum Streptophyta; class Pinopsida; order Pinales; family Pinaceae; genus Picea; species Picea sitchensis. The sequence goes on along the minus strand of SNQJ01S0085121.1, from coordinate 30,069 downwards.
AAGTTCTCAAACTTAATTACACTTCTATCTGGTCTAAAATGTAAAATTGTTCACCTGTGAAGTCAACCTGAGTTTTGCAAAAGAATAGTGATGTGGTGAACAAGACCTATCTTGCAACAATCTGTTATGTTATCCCTTCATGATATTTTTAGTAGTCTTCCTTCATCTTCCTAACTGAAAGCTACCTTGTCTCATTCCTGGAGGTCAAATGAGTTGAGAAACACAAAGGTTTTATACAAGACTAGCCTATTGGGAAAGTTTATCCATTAAAACCCTAATCCTATGTTTTCCCTATCTTACCTCTAGCATCATTAAATCTTGTGGTAAGGTTTTTCTGCAAACAATATTAATAGATACTCCACGGAAAAGGAAGGCTCACAAAGGAGGGGGAATTGTGAGAACAGAGCCCTATGACATGAAGCTTTTTTGTTCTGAACCCTTGATCAAGGACGTTTTCCAAAGAGTAGGTTGCATTAATTTTAGTCAAAAAATGCAGAGAGGGCACCCAAAGGTGGCTAGGGAGTTTGCCCTTAATTTTGATGGGACCAAAACTAAGGTTGGGACATTAGAGTTTGAGGTATCTAAATTATCCATCTCGGCAACAACTAAGATAGCTAACATTGGTGAGAGATGGTTCAAGGCCATGACCCTAAATATTGCTTTCTCCAAGGAATTCCTCAAACCAGAATACCAAGGGGACAATTTGTCAAAGGGAGTGCCCAGGAACCATAAGCTGGAGGATTTAGATGTTGAAGGTGATTCAAAGATATTTCACTTGTGAAGGGAGATTTAACATGATATATCAATACCATATAAGGCTTCTGCTACACTTCACAGGCAAGGATGCCACAAATCTGCCTTTCTACCTGTTTAGAAGTATTGGCAAAATGTCTGATAGGGTTCAAGCTAAATCAAAAGCAGTTGATACAAGTGTCTTCCATTCAGGCCTTATAAAGATGTTGGTGATGGAGGAATTGAGTAAGAAAAACATGGATTGGGAAGCATTCATTACCTCTTCACACTTCCAGCTAAATGTTGCTCCCACTCCACAGTCTAAAATGCAAAGCCCTCTTCATATTGACAAGACTGTAAATTCAGAAGTGAACAAGAAAAGAAAGATCACTAAGACTGCTAGAGATGATAAAGCAACAAAGGATCATGAAGGAGGGGGACCTTCACAATCTTCACAGAGAGAAGCTTCACCTATGCCAGATCCCAGTCCAGTAGAGGTTCCTTCAACTAAAGCTACAGGTTTGAAAGGAAGGAAGTTGGTGTTTCCTTCACCCAGTGCAGCTGACAAGGTCAAAACTAGAAGGCCTCTTACCAGAACAACAGCCAAGCAAGAGATCCCTATGAAAAATGATGCAGTAGGAGTTTCAGCCTAAAGGAAAGGTAAATCCATAGTTGTTGAAAAGCCTGTTGAAATCATTGACATCACCACTCCTCAAATGGAGAGCAATCATACTTTTAAGAGGCTCAAAAAACAGCTTAAAGAGGCAAGGGTTGAAGTTGACGAAATGAAGAAGGGGGAGTTGGTTGCAAAGAAGAAGCTTAATGGACTCATGGACATGTATTGTGAAACTGTTAACAAGGCCAGATTTATAGCTAAAAGGTTTCGACCCCTCCATAGGCAGCTCAGAAACTTATACAGACAGAACAAAGCTTACCAGGCACAGATCAGAAAGCTAAAGATAGAGTTGCAAACTTTCAAAGAGGAGTTGGCCAAGAAGAATCTGGATATGTTAGCCAAAGTTGCAACCAGGAGGAGCTCCATAGTCAAAAAATGAAGAAGCTGAAATTCCTTAAACAATATCAGTTTTGACAATTTCCTGTTTATGCATCTTTGAAATTTTTGAGGATGATTATGCCTTATAAATCATTTTTAAGTTTGGGTTGATCTCTTCAAGTCATATACCATGTATTAAGTTGATTACAACAGTTGAAGCACTAGAGATAGTTTTGGGGATGTTTTTTGGGTTGTATTAAATGAAATGAGTTGCTACAAGAAAGTTCGCAGCGCCTGGCGCTGGGAACTAGCTGATACAGGCTAGCGCTGTGAACTCTTGTTCTGGAGATTTTGAAGGAATAAGCAGTTGTCGGATGGTCAGATGAATGCGTGACACTTCTCTGAGGGTCAGTTTTAAGTTGGGAGGCCACTTGCCAAAGGAAGAATGCACTCAAAAGGACATTTCATCAGCAATAAAGAAATGTTAAGGGCGTTGCCAACATTAGCCTAGTTTATAGCATTTTGGTTATTTTTTGTTATCCACCTATTGCCACACCTCTTTGAGGGCACAAGGATCCTAGGATAAGGTAGTTATTTGGATTGTAAAGCTATCATTGACAGTCTAAACTATAAGATAGGCATAGTAAGACTGAAAGAGGTTGGAATGGTTTGAGATGAAACTCATATTTTTGATGTTGTGAATGTACAGAGACATCTCTAATTTTATGTAACAGACCTGAGACTTTTTGGCTAATAGAAATCAGTCTTTTTCCCTTATCATCTTGTTTTTGTCTTACTCTGATTTGCAGTCTGTTGAAGGTTTCAATTCATCTATTGTATCTGTATTGCAATGAAGGATTTGTTGTGATGTTGTTTATGATTTTATCAGAGTTTCCCTTTTGACTAAAGAAGTTCTTGTTTCAGAAGGTTTTCTTCATATATATACTAGTATTACCTGATGTAAATGGTTGATATATTTCACCTTTCTTACTGTAGTCTTCCCCTATTCATCTTATTCTTTAAACCTTGATCTAAGTTACTCAAAACCTCATTTGCTGGTGCATTTTATCTAGAACTTACTGTGATTGACACTATTTTACTGAGTTTTTATCCATTCGCCACCTTATCATAAAAACTTATCTTTAAACCTATTGATGGGTGTTCAGCTTACACTTTAGCAGTCAAAGTGTGACTTTCAATGCTAACGGGTCCTTAAGAGGACGT
>SNQJ01S0085120.1:34400-50218 GCA_010110895.2 Picea sitchensis | reverse complement strand
GTTGGCATAATTTTCATTATTGTATTAAGTTTGTTTTCAAGATTGATGGTTTTCTTGGATTGTGATAAGATGTCGTAGGAAAGTGTTTTGCAGCCATTGTAGAGCGGATTGTGTTGACGCCAAAGAGTTCATGAGGGGGACTTGATTCTCAGTGGGAAGGCTGACAACTTTCCAAGCACAAAGAGAAAAGTGGGTCAACAACAGCTAGATAACAGTGGTTGAGGGACATAGCCAGTTGCAGTGCAAGGCATGTCAAGGTACCTGGGTGATTGCCAAAAAGACTTTTCAAGTAAAACCAGTTGCTAGATATTGGAAGTAGAAGAGTATTGAAGATAAGGAAGATAATCATCAGATTTTGTTGGTCGAAAATCCTTTCAATGGGGAGGTGTGATCAGAATCTGGACCAGGGGTCAAAATTTAGCCCAAAAATCAAAGTGTTCAGAATCACTTCAAAATGGACAAGTGTGTAGGTCTCATCCTCATGAACCCAACACACTTCAAACAGGTTCAAATGGACATCAGATGAGTGAGATATCACATTTTGTTCAATTTTCCAAACAGAGAAAAACAAAAACTGACTATACAATCCGTACAACTAACATGGCAGGGTCGTACAACTGACGTGGAAGATGCTGAGTTGGCATTCTGGTGGAAGACACATGGATGAATAAGATTGCGACACATGGCATCATTTTGGAAAATGGCATGGTTCAACATGGCCCAAGTGTGGGCTTCCACGTGGTACCGTGATTTGGTTTGTTTGTTTAAAAGTATAGTGGAGTCCATGGAGATTGAACCTCGGACCTCCATGCCTGTGGTAAACGCTTTGGCAAAGGCCACCCAACTAGCACACCACATTTTGTTACTTAAAAAATAAATGTTTCGAATCATATTTGAAATGATACTATGGTTAAGTTGGCTCGGGGTTCAGGCTGGGGCTTAGCCCCAGCCCCCGCTTTCTATGTGCTACCATATGGCTCGACCACATGGAGGTTTTCACATGCGTGTTTTCAAATAGTCCTCTACCACGTGCATGCCAATTGTCAAGAACACAAGAAATCTTGCAAACAGTGCCTATTTTAGCACTGGGACGTGGCCACATGCCCCCCCCCCTCCCCCCTCGCTCCCAACACCTCCGTGTTTTGGGGGCTAGGTTCCGTAACTGTTCGAAAACTTCATGCATTTTACGGGGATGGTCTGTGTGTTGGGTTTAGACATGGGAAATGCCCAGAAGCCAGGTTAGACACACATGAGGTGTGAATTGGCGAACCAGAGACAACAAACTTGAAGGAGAAAAATGGTAGGAGGCCTATCTTCATTTTTTGGCCAAATGAGATGTCGAAAAAGCCCATCTAGGGGTTTTTCGATGTTATAAATCCATTAACACATCTTTCAAAGGAATTTGGAAACTTCATTTGTATTTTTTTATACATTTAATTTTTAGAGAGCTCGAGGGAGCTTAGGGCCACCATTGAAGGAGGTCATGCCCAGGGAAGCCAAAGTCCATTTTCAGTGACTGAATAGTCATTATTGACTAATTGAGATGTTATGAACTCATTGGGACATGTTTCAGAGGAATTTAAGGACTTTACATGTGTTTTTTCCATAATTAATCTCAGGGAAGCTCAAGGCCACCAATAGAAGAGGTCATGGCCAGATGAGCCATGGTCTGTTTTCAGAGTTCTAATAGTCATTTTTGGGGTTTTTATGTATTCTGAACCAAATGGTACAGTCAGTAAATCCATTGGAGTTGAGAAACATTTTGTAAAATAATCTTTGAAAAACTAATCCCAGAGAGCCTAGTCCATTGATGGAGGCTCAAGGAGATGTAGCCCAGTTGAGGGTGAACTCCTTTATCATGTTGTTATTGTTCTGCGTTTTTGTTGGTTATTATTTTCTACAACTTAATTTTTTTTTTGTATTCATTTAAACAACATATTTAACCTTTCAAAAACCTCACACATAAACACCTAAAATAAGAATAAACTTGACACATAAATCCTCTCGCACAACTAAGACATTGAGCAAGGTCCTAAAGTTTATTTGAATGGAGTAGAGGGTACTTGCATAGAAAAACAAGTTAGCCCCCTATTTTCAGATCAAGTATCCTATTATGTTGGGAATTTTTCTCATGTAACTTTACCCTAAGAGTTTTTGGACAATTTAAAGACAACCCAAATAATGGTATTTCTAAAAAAAATGAACAAGAAAGGTGGAACTTTAACTCAACGAGAACACTACCCTCATTGGAAATATGAACCCAAGGAGAAGAAACTGTAGAAAGGTAAAGGTGGCGTATACATGTCAAAAGGGAGAGAGAAATTGAGAGTAAATTACTTTGTTAAGTAACAAATACAAAAGTTGTTATTGATTCATATCTTCAGAACTCCAAAGGTATCTTCACAACACCCAAGTTCCTTCACAACTCTCTATGCAATCTTACAACTCTCGAGGCATTGGTCAGAATGGCATAGGCAGTTTTGGGATATTCTTCATGCACATGGACCTCTCATGCCATGCCACATTACAAATATTGGAGTGGAAACTATTAAACCATGCCTCTATTAACCCACAAGGCAGATGATGTGAGCAAACTCTTCTACCTAATGACCAAACAAGACATGGGCTCATGGTCTGCAGTTATTTCAAAATATGCCCACAACAATTGTAGTGAGAAGGGTCATTCACACTTTTGTGAAATGAAATGAACAGGAATGACTGCAAACCAGTCAATTATTGTGACTGTGCTTAAGGCATGTTGTGACCTTGTTGATGTCAAATTAGGTATGCAGCTTCATACCCACATTATTAAATTTATAATTGAGCTAGATATATGTCTGGCTAGTGCCATAGTCACCATGTATGCTCAATGTGGGATTATAGAGGATNTTTTTGGACAATTTAAAGACAACCCAAATAATGGTATTTCTAAAAAAAATGAACAAGAAAGGTGGAACTTTAACTCAACGAGAACACTACCCTCATTGGAAATATGAACCCAAGGAGAAGAAACTGTAGAAAGGTAAAGGTGGCGTATACATGTCAAAAGGGAGAGAGAAATTGAGAGTAAATTACTTTGTTAAGTAACAAATACAAAAGTTGTTATTGATTCATATCTTCAGAACTCCAAAGGTATCTTCACAACACCCAAGTTCCTTCACAACTCTCTATGCAATCTTACAACTCTCGAGGCATTGGTCAGAATGGCATAGGCAGTTTTGGGATATTCTTCATGCACATGGACCTCTCATGCCATGCCACATTACAAATATTGGAGTGGAAACTATTAAACCATGCCTCTATTAACCCACAAGGCAGATGATGTGAGCAAACTCTTCTACCTAATGACCAAACAAGACATGGGCTCATGGTCTGCAGTTATTTCAAAATATGCCCACAACAATTGTAGTGAGAAGGGTCATTCACACTTTTGTGAAATGAAATGAACAGGAATGACTGCAAACCAGTCAATTATTGTGACTGTGCTTAAGGCATGTTGTGACCTTGTTGATGTCAAATTAGGTATGCAGCTTCATACCCACATTATTAAATTTATAATTGAGCTAGATATATGTCTGGCTAGTGCCATAGTCACCATGTATGCTCAATGTGGGATTATAGAGGATACATTTCAAGTGTTTCATAACATGCTCGAGAAAGATTTTGTTTTATGGACAACCATGATAGCAGGATTCGAAAAAAATAAGCATTATGATGAAGCCCTTGAACTCTCTTGTAAGATGACAAGGGTTCGCATAAGTCCTGATCAATTCATGTTTTCTAGTATGCTAAGTGCATGTGAATCCCTTGGAGCTCTGGAACATGGCAAGGGAATCCATGCTTGTATTTTGAAAAGGAAGTTTGAATCAGACCTCTCAATTGGTAACACAAGTTAAGCCAAATCAATTTGCCTTTTCCAATATTCTTAGTGCATGTGCCACATTAGCTACCCTAGAAAAGGGAAAAATGTTCCATGCACACATGATCAAAACAAGATTTGACAGAGATGTTTATGTTGCTAATTCTTTTGTTACAATGTATACCAAGTGTGGGAGCATAGAGGATGAATCTGGGAAATCATTGCTTGGTTTTCATTGCATGGAAGTCATTGCTTGGTGGACATTGCATCGTAGAAAGCATTGCTTAGCAAACATTGCTTTGTGCCTACAGAATCTATCGAAACTTGGAGCTGGGAAAGCATGTAACAGAGTGTATTGAAAATGAGGATGGAGATCAATATCTTATTGTTGAATCTCTTTGCTGAAATGCACAAGGAAGGTTGTAAGCTGAATCAGTTCACATTTCCAAGTTTTCTCAAGGCTTGCGCCAATATTGCAGCCACGAAGTAGGGCAAGCAGGTTCATTACCATGCTATTAGATCTAGTTTTGAGGTTGATATTTATGTGGGTAATGCTCTTGTAGACATGTATGAAAAATGTACGAGTGTGGATGATGCATGACAAGTGTTTGATGGAATGCCTGAAAACGAATGTACTATCATGTAATTCCATTTTTGTTGGATATATACAGAATGAGAAGAGCGAGGAAGCATCAAGAAAAATGTTACTGCACTGATCATAAGTGATGCTCAGTATGACTCTATGAACATATTAACCAGAAGGACCTCTTCAAGAATTTGAATTGTATAATATAAGAATCCATTTATACTGGCAAGTTGCTCGAGAATTTGGTTTCCTATTCCCACAATTAAAGCATGCCTAACTCCTCCTTTTAAACGAATCAGTTCAATTAGGACTTTTCATGGTTATTTCATAAATACGTATAATAGAAAGTCCCACTACATGTTCTTGTAACAATTTGTTTTTCCATACAATGATGGTTGACTAAGTAAGGCCACTGCTTGGATGGGTTCTATCTCACTTGGATCATTTACAAGTGACATCATAGAATCCTGGTGATATTGAATGCCACTTTCTTGATGCAGATACGTTCGTTTGAAACTTCCCTCCTTAGTCTTGGCTTCTTTTCTCTCGGGGATTGTCCAGTGCCAAGACAATTTACCATCCACCTCATCGACGCTACCATGATGATGACTTATAACACTACTATGACAATGCATATTTAGTTTACTACCATGAGGAATAGGTGGAAAGTTGAAACTCCTTCATAACATTGGAATTTCCTCTAAATAGGACATTTGAAATATAGTTTTGTATGGAGTCTGCACAAAGGAGTGTTTCCTGGTAATATGCAACTGATATATATATATATATAATGTTGATCATTAGCGGGTATGTCAATGCCAATAATTGCTACTGTCATCATGCTACAGGACTTTGTATGCTTGAGAATCTGCTACAAGTCCATCACTGATATTTATCCAAAATGCTTGGAAAAGGCCTACAAATTCTCTTGTAACTACTACCTTTAATGTTCCCTCTGTGTAGCCTTCTTATTTATGGTCAAAGAACTGAAAGATTTCATATTAAAAGTCTTCTTGTTTGACATCTAATACTACCATTGGCCAACATAATGTTTGAATCTATTGAGGTGTGAATATGATTCTTGTTGTGCATCCATTGTTTCTTGTTTAATCACTAGACAAGGTCATCTCAATCGGGCACATACTGTCAAGTCAAATGTGAGGATAAAGAACATGGTGCATGCATTTATAGTTAATGATAGGTCCCACCCACAAACATAGGAGAAATATACAACATTGGGGAGATTGATAGAGTAGATTAAGGAGGTAGGGTATATGTTGGATACCAACTTTGTGTTGCATTATTTGGAGGAGGAGCATAAGAAATATGTTATCTTCTATCACAATGAGAAGGATTCAAGATACATGTTTATATTTTCTATGGTGAAGAAAATATACATGCAAAATTAATGTTGACAGAAGTAAATATATTTGTGGAAGTGTCAGAGAAAGTTGGAAAATGGAAACATAGTTTTGAACACCCATGAAGATTAAGATAGAGAAGACATTTGGATGTCTCTCACAAGACAAAATTTATCTACAAATTTTGAAAATTTTGTTGAGGAAAGACAAACTGGATGATTTGTGACCTGGTTTTGAAGCATCCTTAAGAGTTGGTTTCAAGGATTCTTGTTTTTTGAATTGCCTCTAGTGGGTAGATGTTCTAAACTAAATATCCATTGAATATCTATTGAAGATGTTATTGACGTGTCTATTATTAGGGTCATTTTTATTTACCGATCTATCCAACCCACAATTATTTTTTTTCAAGGGAATAATCAATAATCAATGAGATTTTTTTCCCCTATCTCAGTCTTACCAGGAGATATGTGCTCTTTGAAGTTGAGTAATGCTAAACTGGATAATTTCTTGTGTCCTTGAGATGTGATTCATAAAATTAAACTATCGGTTGCATTCATGTGTCCTCAGACACAAAAACCTTTCTTATCAAAGAGTTTGACCTTCTTTAAGGGAAGTCAAAGTTTTATTTGGGAGTCTAGAGCATTCTAATGTTGGTTCTATTCTAAAGAATGTTGTTCTTGGAGGATTTGATGACGTAGGGAATATTGATTCCAAGATGAATGGTTGCTAGCATACATTGATAGTTGATTTGTGTACTCTGAGATCCGTTCAATACACTTTCATTAAGGGAAAGTGTACAATGCTTAAACTTCATCTTCCTAAATACATTAGATTGTTGGAATTTAAATCGTTCCATTCCTGGCATTCAAAGCTCTTTTCTCATATTAATGTTCATGTTCTTCCTAATACACAGCTAGAGATTGTTAGTGTTCCATAGAAACCTTTGTATGATGGAGGAGTCTGTCATGTTTATTATGAGAGAACAACAAGTCAATCACAACTAAGTAATCAAATTATGGTGAATGGAGTAAATTTGTACATCGAGAGTTTTATGAGTGAGATGACAAAATGGGACTAACATGAACCTTGTTCTACATGATATCACACAAGAGCCATCCTTCCATCCTCATAGTGAGAAACTTGCAAATTTCTTTTGGTCTCATGAACACCATCGTTGAGACACCTATCTAGATATAAAAAATAAAATAAAATAAAATCTGGGTGTGCAATGACTGCCATACTGCCATCATGTTCATCTCCAATCTTGTTTGTTTGGAATTTGTTGTGCATAATGCCCACTACTTGCATCATTTCAACAATGGCCTATGTACCTGAGGGGAATATTGTTAATGTTTTAGAGTAAGTGCAATTGAAAATATTCATTCTTTTTCCTGGTGTTAAGATACACAAGAATTTCATGCTATTCAGTTTACAGTGCATTCTACATAGTAATTTTTGAAACTACTACTTTGCCTACTTTACTTGTTGTCTGCTTGCCTTCATTTTCACTGAAAGATATCTACTACTTAGAGATGGAGGATACAATATTCACCCTGTTTGTACTAAGGAATCATATGGAAGCCTGTAGATTTGTGTTTCTAATCAGTGGGAGCATTTTGAAAGAGAACCATTTTGAATACAATTTTCACCCTGTTTGGACCACGTATAGCATACAAAACATGTAACTTCAATTTGGTGACTCATGCTAATTCCATTGCTAACTAGTATTTATATACAAGTTTGGACATGATTTGTAGATTATTTTGTGTTGGATTTACCTTCTAGGTTTGTGAGACGAGGAAGTGTCTAAGCCTGACTTCATCTCCAAATTTAAAACAATGGCCACAAAGACCTCATGACATAAACTATTCTTCTTTTGGCTGATGATTGTCATTTTAATGAGGATCTAGTGTGTTGGCATTTGGAAAGAAAACATTTACCATAGAATAATAGCCTTATATAGAGGATCGATCCACCAATTTAAGGAATGGGATGTCTTGTTTTATTTATGCTCATTGGATGCCAGGTATGGAGTACCCTGATGTTGGTTAGAGGGAACGGTTAATACTACATATAGAAAAATATAGATATGCATGTATCACAAAAGGGGAGTGTTCTGCATGAGAAGTAGAATAAGTATCTTCGATTGTCCCAGTATTCACTACAAAATTCATCCAAGTATATATGGTTTTCCATACTGTACATAATTTACTGCCACTCCTATTTCTTCTATTAAGACATCCATTACATCTAAAGGTTATGTTGATTAGGTATGCTTTACTATGCTCATGATGTTCATCCACTAAGGCTTCACACTTTGTCCTCTAACATCTTATGATTTCATTAAGAACCACAAAATTTGCTTTCATAAGACTTTTCATCCTTCTTACCTTATGTCATGTTGTATGTAACTTCAGTTGTTGATAAGATTTTGTTGATGGTATTCTTAATCACTGTGCAACTATAAAAACTATGTAAGATGGATCGATAAATGATATGGGTAGGTATTAGGTGCATATTGCATGTTGTTTATAGAGGAAGAACATATATTTCACTTTTTCATATATTTTTCTATGCCAAAATGAATGCAACTTGAAGAAAACTAACATAAGTGCTTATGTCTGTGAAGAGTTTCTCATCTAGGGGGGCCAGTTGCCACAAATAAGGTTGTTGCGTTGGCAAAATTTTTGTAGAGGAATCTCCAATATCCAAGTGGATCTGCCTCTTTGGATCCTGACCTTGTTTAATGAGCTGTGCAGGATGCTAAAAGTTCCCTACATGCAGGTATATTCTACCTTGTTGAGCTTCCTTTTTTTAGTACAACATAGTTGTTGCTACTACTTATAGCCTTATACCGATTTATGAAGAACTTGAAAAGTTTGGACAATGTATGACTTGTGGATTTATGCTATTGAACAGTAATGCCTTTTATGTTTAGAAATCATGATTAGACCTTTTTTCGCATCATTAGATGTCTACCAATAATTTTAGAGCACACGAGTTTGTCCCAACACTATGTACCGACTTTATTAGCTTTCCAAGCTTTATTGTGAAGTCAAAATCAGAATCTTATGAAGATGGTCCAAGGAAATAAAATCATTTCTTGCCCACTATCTAAACTTATTATAGTAAAAATATGCATGGTAAATTTGAAAATGAAAATATGCTTTTGGTTGAAAATGACACATTTGAATGAATACAGATAATCTAAGCATTTAATAATCAACATCTTGTATGTCCATTGCCATGTATTTGCATCATTTTTACTCACTGATTGAGTTCATCATCGATCCTTTTTTGTAATGATAGGTGAGTATTGCTAGAGTTAATTTAAACTGAAACATACTTTGGCAAATAATTCTATAGGTATAAGGATACATAGGGCTTTAGAATAGAGGATTGAAGCTTGGCCATGACATGAACTATCATGGATATCATGATGGCCCAGTGGTTCCCTGGTTCAAATGCATCTTCATCTTTGAAAATGGGTGAACACTATTTGAAATGAAGTCGGTGGAAATAATAAGCATACAATCTTAGAATTTGATTGACAAGATGCAAGGTAGGGGAGGCCATCCTGCAGTTGAAAGTCTAAAATTTCAAAAATTATTGCGTATCTTCTATGTTGTTTTACAGGGATAGATTCTACGATCAAGAAGGTGTGACAAAGTGGCAAGGTTGATTGGGAGAGACCTAGATAAGTGGTTGGCTAGGGGCTTCATATAAAGAAGAGGCATGGAGAATGACCATATTGTATGCCATCAATAATAAGCAACAAGAGAAAATTGAACAACCAACGCTTTATAATAATGGAAGTTGGCTATATAATAATCAGTGATCACAGATAATGAAAGAAGATTTTATAGGTGGATATGCTAGCTCTTCTATGCAACGAGGGATAGTTGGTATAGTTACAACTTGGCTCAAGGATGCTTGATTATTGATGTATTTGTAATTGTTCAACAATCAAATATAATATGCATTTTCTAGAAAATAAAAGATTAAATACTATTTAGAAAATAGAGTTTTCAGTTAAGCATATCCAATTACAAACCTTTTCAAGTTTGTTACAAAATGACTCAGTTCTCAACCCATCCTACAATTTGAAATTGTTCAACTTGAACTTGTTCCAGTATTGAAGCATGTGTCATTTGTATAGCATGTTGCATTTAATGACAAAGTTAATCTAGACATGACAACATGGGACTAACAAGAACCTTGTTCTACATGATATCACACATGAGCCATCCTTCCATCCTCATAGTGAGAAACTTAGAAATTTCTTTTGGTCTCATCAACACCATGGTTGAGACACCTATCTGGATATAAAAAATAAAATAAAATAAAACTTTGTGTGTGCAATGGCTTCCATACCGCCATCAAGTTCATCTCCAAGCTTGTTGGTTGGGAATTTTTTGTGCGGGATGCCCACTGCTTGCATTATTTCAACAATGGGCTATGTACATGAGGGGAATATTGGTAATTTTTTAGAGTAAGTGCAATTGACAATATTCATTCTTTTTCCCTATGACGAGATACACAATAATTACATGCTATTTAGTTTACGCTGCATACTACATAGTAATTTTTGAAACTACTACTTTTCCTACTTTACTTGTTGTTTGCTTGCCTTCATTTTCACTAAAAGATATCTACTACTTAGAGATTGAGGATGCAATATTCACCCTATTTGTACTAAGGAATCATATGGAATCTTGTAGATTTGGTGTTTCTAATCAGTGGGAGCCTTTTGAAAGAGAACCATTTTGAAGAAAATTTTCACCCTATTTGGACAACATATAGAATACAAAACATGTAAGTTCAATTTGGTGACTCGTGCTAATTCCATTGCTAACTAGTATTTTTTTACAAGTTTGGAGATGATTTGTAGATTCTTTTGTGTTGGATTTACCTTCTGGGTTTGTGAGACGAGGAAGTGTCTTATCCTGACTTCATCTCCAAATTTAAAACAATGGCCACAAAGACCTCTTAACATAAACTATTCTTCTTTTGGCTGATGATTGTCATTTTAATGAGTATCTAGTGTGTTGGCATTTGGAAAGAAAAAAATTATCACAAAATAATAGCCTCATATAGAGGATCGATACACCAATTTAAGGAATGGGATGTCTTATTTTATTTGTGCTCACTGGAGACATGCATTCAAGATCTAGTTAGTCTTATTTCTATTTTGGGCTAAGTTAGACAACAAATTTGTGGATAAATTTTCATGTAGTAGACTTCTGGAAATGTTTAAAATTTCCTTTGGCAAATTATGGTGCAAACCTAAATTGGTTTCCAACAACATGTCTATTGGTTGTCTCATTACAAAACAACAACAAAGATGATTATAAGGGTTGATCCATCTCCAATTTGTTTTCATCATTAATTAGAGGCCGAAAAACATATCTTATTGTTGATCTCCATTCATATATCAATCATATTGTTGATCTCCATATATATATCAAGCAGATTCAATGTGGATGATCCAAATTATGTTCATGGATTTTTGCCAATGCTCCGATTGAGATTCCTGGTGGGGACATTGGTTAATTCAACCCATTTCACCAATTATGGTATAAATGTCTTCAAATGGGTCGATTTTCTAAATTGTGTATACTGATTACAACTCTATTTGCTTAAACTTGTGAGCTAAATAGGTAAGTTTTCTTCATCGGCCATTAATTTTTGATGTGAAACAATCCCTGTTTCTCATATAAGATGCAGTCTCTTTGTATGCAAATGATGGGTTCCACTCCCAGGCCATTCATAACCATTTATGTGTGTAAAATACCCTAACAAAAGGGTAACAAGAGCCGGTACAGGAACAATTAGGACTTGAATGCATTGGCAATGGATAACCAATTGATGGGCCCATTCAAAATGCAAGTGGACACCAATAGCTATACTCATTTCGTATTAAAATTCATTGACAATAGGTCTCTGGAAGACGGTAGAAGAGTCCATAAACACATGATTGATAGTGGGTTCGAGCCAGGTATCATTCTAAGCAATCACCTTATCAACATGTATGAAAAAGGTGTAAGTGTGAAGAATGCACGCCAAGTGTTTGAGAGAATGCTTGAACAGAATTTAGTGTCATGGAATATAATGCTTGCAGGGTATGGTAAGAATGGATATTATGAAGAGGCAATGGATCTTTTTGGCCTAATGCATTGAGTAGGGGTCAATCTTGGGGAATTTACGCTTGCTATCATTCTAGGAGTTTGTGTGAGTCTTGTAGTTGTTGATCAAGGGAGGGTGTTGCATGCTCACATTGCTAAAACTGGATTTCAGTCAAATGCTTTTGTGGGGTGTGCTCTTGTTACAATGTATGAAAAATATGGTATTGTATATTATACATGAAAAGTGTTTGATGAAATGGCCACAGTAAGCTTGGCATTGTGGAATTCAATGATTGCAGCATGTGTGCAGAATGAACTTGATCTGCAAGCCCTTGAACTCTTTTCTAAAATGCGTCATCTAAGCCTGATATTGGACATATTTACATTTGTTAGTGTTCTTCGGGCTTGTGCAAATCTTGGTGTTCTGGAATAGGGCAAAGAGCTCCATGTCCATGTGATCAAAACTGTATTTGAGTCAAATATATCTACAACTAGTGACCTTGTTACCATGTATGCTAAGTGAATTAGCATAAGGTACTATGCACACAAAGTGTTCAAAGGAGAAACCAAACATGACTTGATCTTATGGAGTGAAATGATTATAGTATATGCTCAGGATAATTTTAGAGAGGAGGCACTGGACCTCTTCTGCGAAATGCAACAAGCAGGTATGAAATTAGATCAATTCATCTTTGCAAGTATTCTCTAGGCATATGCTAGTTCGGAAACTTTAGAATATGGTAAGGATATCCATACCCATATCATTAAAAATAGATATGGGTTGGATGTTTCAATGGGAAATTTCCTCCTTAAAATATATAACAGATTTGGTAGTACAGATGATGTGAGCAAAATCTTCTACCGAATGACCAAATAGGACACGGGCTCATGGTCTGCAATTATTTTAGGATATGCCCACAACAATTGTGGTGATAAGGCTCTTTCACACTTTTGTGAAATGCAGCGAGCAGGAATGACTGCAAACCAGTCAATTGTTGTGACTATTCTTAAGGCATGTTGTGACCTTGTTGATGTCAAATTAGGTATGCAGCTTGATACCCACATTATTAAAGTTATACTTGAGCTAGATATATGTCTGGCTAGTGCCCTAGTCACCATGTATGATCAATGTGGGATGATAGAGGATGCATTTCAAGTGTTTCATAACATTCTCGAGAAATATGTTGTTTTACGGACAACCATGATTACAGGATATGCAAAAAATGAGCATTATGATGAAGCCCTTGAACTCTTTTGTAAGAGGACAAGGGCTCGCATAAATCCTGATCAATTCACGTCTTCTAGTGTGCTAAGTTCATGTGCATCCCTTGGAGCTCTGAAACATGGCAAGGGAATCCATGCTTGTATTTTTAAAAGGAAGTTTGAATCAGACCTCTCAATTGGGAATACTCTAGTTACTCTTTATGTTAAATGCGGAAGAATAGAAGACGCTCACAAAGTCTTTGAGAAAATGCCTAAAAAAGATATTATTTCATGGACTGAACTGATTTCTGGATATGCTTGGAGTGGGCATGTCAAAGAGTCTTTCAAGGAATATGTTGGCTATGTTCTTGTCTTATAATCTATGGAAAACTTGTGGAATAATTATGTGTCTTTTTTACCTTTTGCATGGTTTGTAGCACGACATAATTATGCTACACATTCCAACTAGAAGCTTAACATGATTATTTTGGGTCACATGTAGTTTTGAATCTTATTGTAATTACATTGCATTCCCAAAATGGAAACCCAATGTAATTATTGTTCAAACAAGTAGGTTGGACTGTTGTCGTAATTACTCTTCATGCTTTAATGTAACCCTAAAATTGTTACACCATTCTATAAGGGATTTGGTGAGAGGAATTGTTACCAAATAGGTGTTGTATTTAGAATAATAACATGAGTAGAATAAACAAATGGACTTTCTAACAATATAGGAATTGAGGTGATGATGAGAGGGAACTAATTCCCTTTCTCACAACCTAGTCATTTATAAGATGAGTGGAATTCACATATGACCTAATTGTATAAGAATACTAACAACATTGAAAAAAAAATTGCATTAACCATAAGAAAACTTGAGAATACTTAAAACTTGAGATGACAATGGCTCGCATAAAGCCTAATCAATTCACATTTTCTAGTGTGCTAAGTGCATGTGCATCCCTTGGACCTATGGAACATGGTAAGGTAATCCATGCTTGTATTTTGAAAAGGAAGTTTGAATCAAACCTTTCAATTGGGAATACTTTGGTTACTCTTTATGGTAAATGAAAAAGAATAGAAGATTCTCACAAAGTCTTTGAGAAAATTCCTAAACAAGACATCATTTCATGGATTTCACTAATTTATGGATATGCTCAAAGTGGGCATGGAAAAGAGTCTTTCAACCTTTTTTCTGAAATGCAACAGACACAAGTTAAGCAAAATCAGTTTTTCGTTTCTAGTATTCTTGGTGCATGTGCCACATTAGCTACCCTAGAAAAGGAAAAAATGTTCCATGCACACATGATCAAAACAGGATGTGACGAAAATGTTTTTGTTGCTAATTATCTTGTTACAATGTATACCAAGTGTGGGAGCATAAAGGATGGAGAATTGGTTTTTGAAAAAATACCCAAACAAGATGTGGTTTCATGGAATGTAATAATTGGTGGGTATGCACAACATGGAAAAGATTACAATTCTCTTCGACTCTTTGAAGAAATTCAATGGGAAGGAATTAAACCTAATAATACAACCTTTGTTGGTGTTCTTTCTTCTTTCATCCATGTAGGCCTACTTGCACGGAAGCCCATTACTTGTTTGATTCAATGATTCAAGATTATGATTCGAGATATGGAGGACATTGCTTGGTCCCTACAGAATCTATGGGAACTTGGAGCTAGGAAAGCATGTAGAAGAGTGTATTGACAATGAGTGTATTTTCAGCAACTTGCCATTTTATTCACGAGTTCTCTCTCCTGGACGGTGCCCTCCACGAGCTCTCTCTCTCGGTGCATTCTGTGATCTCTCTCTAACCTCACAACTTGTGAAATCTCTCTTGGTTCCCTTCGCGAGCTCTCTCTAACTGCACATCTTTTTTTCTCTCTCCATGTGCTCTCTGTGATCTCTCTCTAACCACGAGCTTGAGCTCTCAACTATCTCTACTTGTGAATGGGCGCGAGTTCACGAATATGCGAGCATAAAAGTATTTTCATGAATGGGGGAAAGTGATTTCTTGAATGTGCATGAGTCTCCTTATACTCATTCAACTATTGAACATTACCATATAGATTCAACTATTGAACATTACCAAATAGATCACGATTCATATAAATCTAAGTACACAACATCTATGTCCTCAAAATGTTTTCATTTAACACAATAGATAAAAAATAGAAGTAAATGACATCACGACCATAAATATTTACTAAATGTAAGGGGTAGAGAAGATTATCAAAGCTAGGAAGAAATCTAAGAGGAGCTAGACAAATCCATGGTAGCACAACTTGAATTTATATTGATATTTTCCAAATCTCCTTAATCCATTTCTAGCAGTGAGCATGTATCCAAGCACAATATAGAAATGCCTCAATTAACATCCCTAAATCCTAATATTGAGATGATGAATTATAGGTTTGGGGGTAGAGGTGTTTGTTTTGTTTGTGTACTATGAGGGATAGAGGTAATTACTCCCGTATGGTTCAAAGTTGGATTGTTGTCAATGCAATCGATGCATTTATAATATCTTTTGCGAGTCTATTTTGTAAAGTTTTTCACTCAGTATAGCTGTAAAATTATCCAACCGCAATTACATTTGCTTCTTTGGACTATGGAATTGCAGTTTTCAGTGAGTAATTAGGTTTTATCTATATATCCAATTCACTAAGGCTCTTCAAATTTAA
>SNQJ01S0085120.1:0-14457 GCA_010110895.2 Picea sitchensis | reverse complement strand
GCACTCGTGGGAGGACCAGATGAATACGATCAGTTTCCAGATGATCGAGCAAATTTTCGAGAATCGGAGCCTACCACGTATATCAACGCTCCTCTCGTTGGCGCGCTTGCATTTTTCAGCACAAATCCATAATGATCCTCCCTTCATGCCAGGAGCAAGATATCTTACGCATTCCTTTAAACTGCCTTCATGCAAATTTAGAATGCTGCTGCAACTGTAATAAATAAACGATCGAAATGGCTTTACTGTCTTATTGTATCCACTGTATACCACTTGAATTTGAAATATTGAAGTCTGATTATATTTTACCAGCTGGATTTTTCTGCTAAAAGCGGGAATGGTTTCGGGATTAACATGTCATATATGCTCCCACCATGCGGCATGATTAAACGTTCATTGAGTGTGCTTACTCGGCTTTCATGCAATAAGACGAGTAGGAATTTATAAATTGGTTGAATGACTGACTGGGCCTTCTGTCTATGTTTTTATTACCACCAGGTCATCGCATGCAATCGAGTATAAAAAAAAATCTGGAAAATTCGAAACCAACAGCCCTTGGAAAATTCGAAACCAACAGCCCTCGTACATAAGATTTAGGCAGAAAAGCATACTTACATAGGGTTAAACAGTGGAAAAACTCTATTTTCTCATGGCTTCTTTTTACAGTATTTTATAGAACATTATCACTACCAAAACATAAGATGTAACCCTTTACATATTTCACATATTTAAAGACAAACTTAAATTTATAGCTCGGAAACAAAACAAATAACCATTATTAATAACTTGAAAATAAAACATATAACCATTACTAAATATGATATTTCAAAGGTAAGCCTTAAATTTACAATGAAAATAAGAGTTTACCGATGTTGATTCAACTAACATCAAATTCATAATTAATTGTTAGATGATGGGAAAAATACATTTTAATAACATAACAAAATAAGCAATATTATGAAATAAATTATAAGTCTCCGGATTAACATGTCATATATGCTCCCACCATGGGGCATGATTAAACGTTCATTGAATGTGTTTACTCGGCTTTCATGCAATAAGACGAGTATGGATTTATAAATTGGTTGAATGTCTGACTGGGCCTACTGTCTATGCTTTTATTACCACCAGGTCATTGCATGCAATCGAGTCTAAAAAAATCTGTAAAATTCGAAACCAACAGCCCCTGTACATAAGATTTAGGCAGAAAAGCATACTACATAGGGTTAAACAGTGGAAAACTCTATTTTCTCTGATGGATTCTTTTTACAGTATTTTATAGAAAATTATCACTACCAAAACATAACTTGTAACCCTTTACATATTTCACGTATTTAAAGACAAATTTAAATTTATAGTTTGGAAACAAAACAAATAATCAGTTGATAGTTGACCTCCTTGAGAAGAGGTCTGTTGAATATATGTCTTGACACACACATAATTTTTGAGATCTGTGATGAATTTATTTACAGTTTCAATGAGACATGTTGTCAATTTATTAATA
Organism: Picea sitchensis; assembly: GCA_010110895.2. Lineage (NCBI taxonomy): Eukaryota > Viridiplantae > Streptophyta > Pinopsida > Pinales > Pinaceae > Picea > Picea sitchensis. The sequence continues at coordinate 12,953 of SNQJ01S0085120.1, read as the reverse complement.
AATTAAAAAAATGTATTATAATCATTACATCAATATACCTTCATTAATACTCTATTACATTAACACAATTAATAATCATCACATTAATAAAATTAATACATTAATAATTTATTAATAAAGTAGTACCACATTAACCCTGCAATGTATTTAGAGTAAATGCTGTGTTGTTGACATTACTATAATGTATAAATTAAAATAATACATTAATGTGTGTGTTCAATGTAACATTAAACTATTAATACATTAAAGTAATATAATGTAATACTAATAATACATTAATGTATTAATGAACTAAAAACACTTACATTATTAAAGTAGTAGTACATTTTAAAAATATATTATTGAAAGTTTTATTAATATATTAACAATTACTTCATTGAAAATGATCATGGTTTCTATGATCATAACTATGAATGACATTAATACATAGTGCGGTGTTAATTTAATTAATTAATACATTTTTTTTTTTAATAAGTAAAAAAAAAAAAAAAAAAAAAAAAAAAAAAAAAAAAAAAAAAAAAAAAAAAAAAAAAATAATTCATTAATAAATTAGTATTACATTATTAAAAACATACTACTATTAGATTAATGTAGTATAAATTAAACTAAAAGTGTACCCCCTACCAATGTATAATCTAATTTATTGATTTATTTGATACATTAACAATTTCATCGTATCACTAGTTAATATATTTATACCATATTAATTAATTCATTGGTAGAAGTATTAATAAATAACAATAAATAATACACTAATAAAGTAAACATATTAATAATATATTGAATGCACACAAATAGATTATCAAAATATTAGTACATTAATAAAGTATTCTACACGGATAAAGTAATACACTGATTCAACATAAAGCAATATATTATTAAAAATAATACATAATGTGTGTAATGTAACATATAAAATTATTAATATATTATCAAAATACATTATGAAAATATGAATGTAATGTATAAATTGAAGTACAAATTTACATTAATGTATAATCTAATGACAATAATTAATGCATCTGCTACAAGATAATTTAATACATTTTTCAAAAGATAATAATTAAAAATACATTAAATTTGGCCAATACATTTTCAAAGTATGAACAAATTAAAACATTAATAAATAGTAATACATTGATGTTAATGATGTTAGTAGGACATTATTAAAGTATTAGTAGATTAATAAATACATTATTACATTAATGTATAATGTAACATAACCATACCAATACTACATTATTAAGTAATAATATTATTAAATAAAACATGTTAGTAAATTTTGGAATAAAGATATTATTAAGGTAGTAATACATTAATAATGGCACCTATAGTAATACATCAATAATACATCATGGTTGGCTGGGGTTTATTATGTATTTAATGCCTAATAAATGACCTTCGTTGACCATGTTGATGTGGTTATAATGGTCCATGTTTATTATGCTTAACCAAACATTAGTATGGCACTACTGCATTGCAATTTTGATCATGTTTTGTTTATCACATTGCGGCATCAATTTTGTTGATCACATTGTGGCATCAACTTTCATTAGTCACACGATAGTGTAAGGTTATGGTCATCAAATATTAACGTAGGATTTTTGTTTCATTTACATTTCATGGTACTGAATAGCTTTGAGAGTCTTACAAGGCAATATGACTGGCTGCTTACTATGACATGAAATAATTCATCTCTTTACAATGTTGGTCTATGTTTTTCAAATTCTCGCTTACATTGGGTTGTGTACATCACATTGCATCAATGCTAAGTGTTTGTCATGTTGCGACGCTTGAAAATGTTTGTCACAATGCTACGTCAGATATGCCGCTTACTGGGTAAAATACTTCCAGGGATATGTGCCCATCAAATTGTGGCGACAGGAAATGTTCGTCACACATTGTAAACTATAGGGCTCTCTTCATCATATGGCGACGACAGGGCCATGTTCATCCAATTGTGACACTTGTATATGTTTGGTCACATTTTGACGCTACTATGTTTGGTAGATTGCAACGCTAATAAGGATCGGCGTGATTGTGACATATGTTTTTCACATTGTGGAGTCACAATGCAATACGTGTCAACACGAGGATATATGTTCATCGCATTGTGATGCTACTCTATTTGGTAGATTGCAAAATTATTATGTTCAACATTGCGATAAGAGGATTATTTTTTTCAAATTACCATCGGCATATATGTTTGTCACATTGTGACATCTATCTATGTTTGTCATATTGTGTCGTTACTATATGTTTGGTAGATTTCAACGTTACTATGTTTCACACATTGCTACGTATGTTTTTCAGATTGTGACATCACAATGCAAAACATGTCAACATGGGGATATTTTCACCACATCAAGGAATGCTAGGAAATGTTTGTCACATTGCACGCTTCAAAATGTTTGTCATTATCATGACGTATGTTTGGTAGATTGCCAACATTGGCCTTCCATGTTTGAGACATTGGCGCGATGTTTGCTGATTGTGACTTTGGGGCTATACCCACCGACAGATATAATATTCAAGATTGGAAGTTAATTATGTTTGTCACATTGCAATGGTTGGTAATGCATGTCACATCACCATACATCGACATATGTGCATCAAGCTATCAGAATGGAGGACATTCAATTTGTTGCATGACCAGATTTCAATGCTTTAGGAGTGTGGGCAGTTGGGATATATTTTAATATAATGTACATTTTGATGGCATAAAAATCTAAGAATAAAGCAAGAGATCTCCATACATACACGAGTGTGAGTAAAATGATTTTCTATGATGATAGTTTATGGTTATTGGTTTGATAAGTTAAGAAAACAAAATAAAGATCAAAATGATAAGGAAATGAATATCCCTTACATTACAATTGTGTATGGAGAGGTATTGAATGATTCAAGAGTGTATGGAGAGGTGTAGTTGAATGAGTCAATAGTTATGTAGCTCATTTCTCATAATGATGTAGAATTTGAATATATATATATATATATATATGTATATATATATATGTATATATATATAATTCATTTTTTTTTTTTTTTTTTTATATATATTTATATATCTATAAATAATAAATAAATAGTTTTAATGTAACAAACCAATAAAAGATATACTTTATATTATATTTTCATACTAATGTCATATAATTTTGTACAATTTATATAGTTTACGTAAAGTACTACCACACACAAATAACATTTATATTAAAATAAAATTTTAAATAATTAAAAAAAAAAAAAAAAAAAAAAAAAAAAAAAAAAAAAAAAATAAATCTTTTATATTAAAATATAAAAACTATAAATTTCTTGATCATTGACATTTCACTCTATTTAAATTAGTCTAGGGCAATCTTTAGTTTAAAAATATTATTAAATACAAGCTAGATATGGAGGACTCTATCATCTACAAAACCCACATAGTGAAAAACATGAAAAGTAATCTAAATCTAAATTTCTACCAAATTAAAGGAAATTGCAATTCCTAACTCAATTTACCTTACTTATAATCATTATGCCAAAGTTGAGTGCATTTATATATGTCTAAATTATGCTTTACCATGGTCATCATAAGTCATATGCTGCAAAGTATGTTGTGCTTTTGGCTATTAACTTAAACCCTATAAATAAACCCCATCCCGATGACCTTCCTAACCTAATAAACCCTAAGTAATAATCTCTCCCAACTCACTGACACTTCATAATATGATGTCAAAAGCTGTTTTAATCATGCATCTTCTCTAAATCCAATTCGTGGTTTAGTTAGGTGTATTAAAACCATGGTAATCATATAAAAGAAATAGTATTCCATTAAGTAAGGTCACGCTTTGTAAAGATATTTGGTTTAGCTAAGACCTATTCAAATTAATTAATGTATTTTGAAGTACTCTGATATCAAGATTACCATAAATTACATACATGAAGATTTATTTTAATCTCGGTATTTATGGATGTGGCAGTTTCAGTTTCGCTCTTTGAGGCAGGAGACATTAAAATTTTGCACCTCCTCGCACCAAAGGGTATTAATGGTTGATCGGGTTAAAACTCTCAAGGTTGATCTTCGATGTCTAGAGAAGTCTGGTATTTGAGAACTTATAAGCCCGAGATCATGGAACCATTCATCTATATTCCCTTTCAACCTCGGATCCGGCTTGACACCGGCGGGTGGTATATTAAGTATTGTGTATTTCTAAGTCTAAATTCAATAAATCCATTGATCATCCGAACACATGGACGGTCGACGCCAAAAAAAAAGTATGGTGAAGTTGGTGTTTTGGAGATGGTATCATCACATCTTTTGTTATATTTCCGCGATCTCTTGAACTTCCTGCATCGCTTAGTCCCAACAACGTATACATTGAAGAAACTACTTTCATGGTGACCACACAAGTGAACATGGATGTATATATTCGGTGTCTTTTGTGGTACTACAGGGTTTATCCCTTCCGCTCACAATTACCTTAACCTTGAACACTGGAAAATAATAAAACAAAGCGGATATATAAGCTATGGAGGCCGACGGAAATAGCACGCCAGATTACCGAGAATTAGTCGCGGCTTCTGTTCATATGTAGAGAATAGACAAGGGTGATTACTTGCGTAGGGGATTTTGGTACTTTGACAAATATGGCTAGCCTTATCAATAGGAGAAGGACACACTATTAACCAGACGCACTGTGTGAATTTACTGACCAAGATTTATCTGTGTGATAAATCCTGCTCACTAAATTCACACAGTGCGTTATGCGATTCAATTTTATTTTTAAAACCGTTTCTTTCCACATTGAAGTGAACGGAGGGGTAAATGGTATTCTTCAAGAGGACTCGAACTTATCATGTTTGTCACAAAGCATAATCGCATTGTGTTTGGTAGATTACAACATTACCATGTTTGAGGTATTGCGGCGTATGTTTGTTAGACTGTGATTTTGGGGCTATGCGTTCGCCGTGTGATTGTGATAGGTAACATTCGCAGATTTCAAATGTTACTGTTCGGCCATTATCAAATGGTTGGAAATGTATGTCACATCACCATACATCGAGATATGCATCACATTGCAATGTGAGGACATTCAATCTTGTTACGTATGACTCCAGACAATGCTTTAGAGTGTTGCAAGTTGATTATTTTAAGATATAATGTACATTTTGATGGCATAAAAATTTTAAGAATAAAGCAAGAGATCTCCATACATACACGAGTGTGAGTAAAAATGATTTTCTATGATGATAGTTTACGTTTATTGGTTTGATAAGTTAAGAAAAACAAAATAAAGACCAAAATGATAAGGAAAATTTGAATATCCCTTACATTATAATTGTGTATGGAGAGGTGAGTTGAATGATCCAGTAGTGTATGGAGAGGTGTGTTGAATGAGTCATTAGTTATGTAGCTCATTTTTCATAATGATGTGTAACTCTGGAGCTAACGACTCATCACACAAATAAACATTGATCACCGCCACGCTATGCATTCAATTTCTTTTAAATCTTTCTTTCCACAATGATGAACCTGGAGTGGATCAATGGTATTCTTCAAGAGGACTCAGAATTTATCATATAATTATGCTACCAACACTATAACTCTAGGGATCTCCCTCTAACCGTTAGAAAACGGGTTTAAATCAAGATCCTCCCGTAAAACTTCCTTCATCAATAATACCTGCACAGAAGTTCTAAGAAACAAATTATTTATATTAGCACCCTAACATAGTTAGACAACAACGAAAAGAAAATGATCAAGAAGGTTAAGTTTGAAGAGCCTTAGTGAATTGAATATATAGATAAAACCTAATTATCCAACAAAACCGCAATCATGGTCCAAAGAAGCAAATGTAATTGCGGTTGGATGATTTTACAGGTATACTGAGTGAAAACTTTACAAAAGAGACTCGAAAAAGATCCTATAAACGCATCGATTACATTGACAATAAATAATCCAACTTTGAACCATACGGGATTAATGTCTAACTTCCAATAGTGTAAATTCATCTCATCATATCCTGTATGTTTTCGTATCTTTGTGGGTAAAATACATTGTTCCAGAAATGTGTTGAAACGAAAAACAATAGGGACATGCTAATCTCTATGGTTAATATTTTTATGAAATGTGGCATTTAGATCAATTCTTCAGTGGAAAATTCTTCTTCAAATCTATATTTGCAGCAAGATGGAACATTTTACTATTCTATATGTTTCCTTTGCCAGTTATCAATAGGAGAATTCACATGGATCAAGGGTACCATAGAAGGTTCCACCCAATTTGGCCATCCCTAGATTCCATCTCCACAGAAAATAGAGTTTAGGATAATCATTTTCTATTTGATTGCCCAATGATAGACATATGATTCCCACAAGCAAATAAAAACTCATGGATTGCACGAAATAAGTATTTTTATTTCCATGCACTCAAATTTATTGATCTGTTAAGTAATGTCGATCTAGATTTATTCATGTATAGACAAAACTGTATGTTGGTCTATTATGAATGTCGAACTGTTTGTTCATCTATAGCGACATTCCAAACGTCGCACTGTATGTTCATCTGTAGTAACCTTAAGATTTATCGGGAGTTAATGTGCATTAAAAAAAAAAAAATTAACATAAAACATTTGGCAATATGAAGATTCCAAACTAATTCATTTTGAATCATTTCAGAGATTTTTTAACTGGATGGATTATTTTGAAATAAATCCTCACGTAAGATCGTTTGTTGGAATAGAACAATATTCATGGAGTATTTGATGGCTAAAATAATCTTCTTTATTTGACTAATCACCGCTTTGCACCATGACAATTATGAGTAAAACAAATAAATTATAGTGTAATTAGCCAACTACATATATAATGGGATTGGGGAAGGAATTGAAATGGAACACGGATTTAAATTCAATTAATTTGAAGCAGTAATGATGTGAACTATGCAATAAGGATGCATTTGAATCCACCAACCATTAATCTATCAAATGGTTGATTACATATCAAAATGAAATAAATAATGTAAGGTGTGTGGAGTAGTGGGTAAATGAATCGAATGCATCATCCTTCCACAACGCACCATGGGTAGAGGAATCGAATGCGTCATCCTTCCATAATGCACACCTCCCATTCTAGCCAAATGGAGCTCGACATTCCATGACTACACTATTATAAGCATAATCAAATGGTAATCTCATAACGGTCAACTGATGGCCAACTTCCATGTAATTTTCTTTTTAATCATATTAGGTAATTGTGGAAAAAGTAAACACATAAACGTGACGCCTTTAAAAATGAGAGGAAGTTAATTTCTTAAAATCCGATCCATTGATTAGAAACGACGACCAAGAATATGCCATCATATTCCATTGTTACCAGCAGATTAAAATTTTATGATGTTGATTAGTCCATTTAGTCCATCAATTCCATTAGGGATGCTCTAACTTCTCACTAACTAAGTCCCACCTTGTAACATCCTAAATTAAAGGCTCAACTTGTTCAAGTCCTAACTTGTAACGGCCCTAAATTAAAGGCTCAATTTGTTCAAGTCCTAACTTCCTGTATCCAGATCTGGTCACCTAGGACATGCACAAAGAAAATCAAATGAAGAGCACTCTCATACCATCGATCCAAGGATTTATGAGCGTAATCTAAATGAATAATAGATTTGAATACCATAACACGGAGGATATATGGAGAACAACAACACATATCCATTGAATAACAACTTCTACCGAATAAATAAAATAGGCTGAAATCGTAAAACTCCATAACCGAAACAACTTGCTCAAATAGTGGTATCTATATCTAATAAGAGATGTGGCTTCTACACACATTTTTCTGAGAAGAATGATTACAATGAGGTCTCCAGAGTCTTTTTTAATTACTTCATGAAATGTCAAACCTTAGATTATCCAAAACCTAACCCTAGGAGATGAAACTCAAGAAGCTGCGTGCAATCTCGAAGGTGTTGGGTTGGTACTTCAACTTTGGGGGTCAGTAACTTGCATGACTCTCCATTCTTAGGTATGTGATAAGTTTTGCTTGTTGCATTTTCATAACTACATTGGTATGTCAAACTAACTCTCATCTACACTTTTGACCATGGTATGCCAAAATATTGTTTAGGGTCTCAAATGGTCTCCGGAAGTACGTGAAAGATGTAAATGAGGATACATGGTACTACAAAATAACTGTACTTGGATTTCAGTGGAGGCCACCAATATCCAATCGGAATATGTAGGATTCAAATAGAGTCTCCGAAGTATAACCCACAATTACAAATAAGCAAAGAAGAACGTGTTGAACTAAAATGTCAAGAGGAGCCACTGAATATGGGTGGGTGTTCGCCAATATCCACTTCATCACTCTCCCTCCCCACACTCTCACACACACACTTTACATCCCTCCTGAGTATGTCTTCCTCTCTCCCTCCCACACTCTAACACACTCCACTCTCTATCTCCCCTATTTATATTCCTCTCCCTCCCACACCTCACACACACATGACTTTCTAGCCCCCCATCTCCCTTCCTCCCCATCTCCCTCCCACACTCTAGCAAACTCACTCCTCTAAGTCATCCTTTATATTACCTCTCACACTCCCTCACACACCTAGGGTAGGTTTTGGTACATTGCAAGGCAAGGAAATGGTAAGGCAAAAAATTGTATCCCTCCTTTATCCCTCCACTCTTACTTCTACATATATCTCACCCCATTCCCCCATCTCCCCTTCTGTTCCTCCCTCCTCTCTCCCCCATCCCTCACACCATTTCTCCCTCTCTCATAACCCACCCTCCCTTTAATCTCACTCCTCCTCCACCTCTCATTTGATCTCGATCGACCTGCCCGGATCGAGAATGGAAACGGAGGACGGAGGAGCCGATGGACGGAGCCCGGACGGACGGACGGAGTGGACCGGAGGAAATGACGGATGGACGCCGGATCCCGGAGGAAAACGGATGGGGATGACGGACGGACGGATGGATGGATGGATCTGGAGGATGGATGGAATGGAGGACGGACGGAAGGAAAAGGAGGAAGGAAGGAAGAGAGAAAGGATGGACGGATGGATGGAGGATGGAATGGATGGATGGATGGACAGGATGGATGGAATGGATGGATGGAATGGAATGGAATGGAAGGAATGGAATGGACAGGAAATGGAATGGAAATGGATGGAAGGAAAGGAATGGATGGATGGATGGAAGGATGGATGGACGGGAAGGATGGAATGGAAATGGAATGGAAGAGCATCATTAAGGCTTAATTGACAACCCAAATCCACCCTGCATCTACCGTGTGATATTCTCCGCTCACGCCTCGAAAGCAATTGACTAACCACCTCGCCTCCATTGGAAGACGCCGGTCATCCTCCCTGGGGCCAAATACAAGCATCCCGGGATGAGGTCAGAGGGGCGGCAGCCAAGTATTTACTTCCGTGGAGACCTCGCTTCACCCCGTCCGGGGAATTAAAGTTAAATGTTGTTATTACTTTCATCAAAATTTTAATCACCCCAAATAAATGACACACCTCCCGATGAGGTTAATAAGGGGAAGTAAAGGCAGGCAAGTACTTCCGGTGAAGTGACTAGGATTTCATTCCGCGGACACTTCACTAGCGTCGTTGTTGCCACTATCAAAATTCAACCGACCAAGTGGATTTGAACCCCCTAAGGGAGCAATTAAACTTTGTATCGTTTACCAAAGGGCGCTTACACCTATTAGTAATGGGCACATTTAATGATCTTTAAACCTTAAATCTTAATCTTATGGCGCAGGAATTGAAGATGTTGGTATATTCTTAGTCATTCTCCAAAATCAATAGCCTAGATTTTAACCGCTCATAACTTCCTTTGCATTTATGAATGCATGCTAATATTGTTTACTCCTTTTCAATACCTATTGCTATTAAGAAATTCATCAAGACCATATGATTGACAAGTTAAGATGATTACCAAGGATTTCACATGTATGTAAGATTTTATTGCCACGCTTAAATGATTACCGTATGCACTCACCAAATGAATTTTCATACGATAGTTGTTGATGAACCGTACACGCTTCGGTTTAAGTTTCTTTATGTTCTAAAGTAGCCTTTAATTAATGTGCTGATGTGCGCGATTCATATTTCTACCTAAGCTTTCATGTTATAGTCGTCTTTCTATTCGCTTCACTAACATTAAATGCCCGACTGAACCTCAGTTGTCCGGCTTGTAGAGTGTCTGCTTTGCCTTCAGTACATCTCAGTATTGTTGCATGGGTTCTTATGGCAATCCCCAGACATGCATGTCTACTTCTTTCTCTTGTCTTTTAAGAATGCATGCCCCAGAACTCACAGTTATGCCTATGACGCAGTCTGGTTACATGCTCCGGGGATGATCCTCTCATCACCTTCCTCACTTCATTGAAAAACAAATGGGACACGTAAACACTTTCCACCTTCTTTGAGTATAGCTATTTTAAGTATTGCAATGATCAGAGGTTCAATTTTCTTGGGCATTTGAACCCAAATATTTTCTAAGCATTTTCATAATAGCCTGGCCAAAAGTTATATAGCTAGGTAACCGCGGATCACTTCCATTTCGCATTTAGCAGCCAGCTTATTTGGCATTTGGTGATCATAGTTGTTACCGAAGTGTATTTGTAATTTGTAGATTCATAGCTTTTGTGCAGGCATAGGTATGGCTTATATTAATATTGTTAGCTACATTATATGTATTTGTGTTGCTCTGCAACCAAATTAATAAAAGTGCAAACCTTGTTTTTTGGTTTGCACTTATATTAATTTGGTTGTTGTTTTCTAAGATTAAAATGATGGTTTTATAAAATATTTATTTCTTTTGTTTTGTTAGATTAAAATGATGTTTATGTAATTTCATTACTTTGATTATCGTAATTTCACAAGCTTCTACTTAGATACCGTAGCGTCCTGACGTTTATTTCACTGCCCGGAATATAGTCCGGTGATCCTATAGCTCTTCATTCTTTGAAGTTTAGAATCCACTCTATGGTCCGGAGAGTATTAAACAACTTTCTTCATCATCTTTAGTACTTTTTCATCGCTAAACTTCACACACCGGTGACATGGATTCTGCTTTTCACATTTTAAACAAAAATTCATTGTACAGAAATCCATGCCTAAACATTCTCTCACTATGGTCGCTACTCTGCATATAATATATATCTCGACTTCGTTTAGTGACTGAGAATATTTTAGTGGTCTTTTGGATGAAACTAGCCAAAGCTGACAACCATTGGCACCTTCAATAAGTTCACAAACGGAATCACGCTTTGATATGTGGGAAAGATTTGATATGCGGGAAATTAAATTAATATTAAATGAATTGATCGTACCCCATTTTACGTTCCACTAGAGTTTGCGTTGTACCAAGTTTAGTAAATTAAATATGCCTTCGGGCGTTGATCAGCCACATGTGCTAGTGTTATTACTTCATCAAAATTAGATTTAGATTTTAATCGACGAAAGTCCTAGACTGTTATTACGTTCACCAAAATAGTTAGTTGTCGGACGAATTGGAGGTCGCGGAAACCTTCTACTCACGGGTTGTACAACTCCCAATTACTGTTCCCTTGTTTCCTTTCTTCAATTTGCAACAGCAGGGGAACCCGTGAATTAGAATCAGATTTCGTTAGAACAACCCGTCCCCCGAATACGGACGGAATTTGACAATACAAGCTGAATCTATAAGCATTAGTATCTAACTTCCGAACGCACGCCTCTACAACCAGACACTTCTTTCCGTGTTGGCGTTAAATCCGTTTCATCACTGTGCGACCTGGTCACTGTTTTGCTTAGCCCACAACTATTGTACTGACATGATTGATCACTTCATCTGTTACGGGATCGGAGGTAGTTCTTGAGGGGTTCACCACTACGGGAACCCTGGGGAATTTACCTCTGCGGTTTTTAAACTACAAAGCCTCGTCCCTATTGATGCATATCCCTCCCTCGATATGCTGCCGGATTCGCCTATTATCCACAGTCGTTACACGCTCTCGTTACTGCTCCACCTAGCCAAGAAGGAAGGACTAAAATTGATGGTCGTTGTCGTCTCTGTTTTCAGCAGCAATACAAAGATAGAAGCAACCAGAAGGATCTCGCAGAGGCGTCGATTTATTCCTTCCTGGGAACGGCAATCAAGACTATAAATATGCCCTCTCAAAAAGGAATTCGGCGATTCAATGGGCGACGAGCTTCAAAATGCCAAAGCTGCGATTCGCTGGGCCACAGATTATTTCCTAAAAGCTACTGCTCACCCGGGCAAAATCTTCGTGCAGGTATGACCGAATTAAAATTATAGTCCGCTCCACTAAACCGAAGCATTCGTAAGACTTAAAAAGACAAGGAATGCTTACATAAACAAATGTTTATTGATTTGTGCTTGCTAAGGTCGGTGACCCCAACACTGATCACGATTGTTGGGAGAGACCAGAAGACATGCACACATCTCGTACCGCTTATCGCATCCACACCCAAAATCCAGGCTCCGATGTCGCTGGTGAAATTGCTGCAGCAATGGCTGCCGCGTCCATCGTCTTTCAAACATCCGACTTGTCTTATTCCCAACGTCTGTTTGAGACTGCAACTCAGGTGAGGCAAAATATGTGCCCCGTTTACAACTATAGCACAATTGCAGAGTTAATTCAATGTACTCTGATTCCTCTTTGTATAAATGCATGATATGATTTCAACAACACCTGCTAACGCATTATGTCCGTCTGTCTGTCCGTCCGTCCTCCGTAGCTCTTCGATTTTGTAGAAAAATACAGGGGACCTTACAATGACAGCCTCAAGTCGGTAGTTTTTCCATTTTACTGCGACTATAGCGGATACCAAGTTAGTTTTCTATACCTCCAATTATTTCCCAGCTTAAAAAGTTCTGTCAAAAACCATACATAAATTTACAGTTTATAACGTGGATTCCAGGATGAATTGATGTGGGCTGCTG
>SNQJ01S0085119.1:43283-57826 GCA_010110895.2 Picea sitchensis | reverse complement strand
AGTTAATTTGAAATGGCTGGCCAAAGGTGTACTAACTGGTTTTTCATTCTGCATTCTAAACCTCTCCAACACCTTCTCTATGTACTCACCTAGAGACAATGCCAATTTGTGATTTCTTGTTATTCTCATACCAAGTATTTTCTTTGTAGGACCCAAATCCTTCATTACAAATGAATTAGATAATTTCTTCTTGAACACATTTATATCCTACATATTAGACCCTGCAACAAGCATGTCATCTACATACAATAGCAATATAACATAGCTTCCATTTTCTAGCTTTTTAAAATAAACACGGTGATCAGAATGACATCTACTATAACCGTGTTCTATCATAAACCTGTCAAACTTCAAATACCACGCTTTCTTTAGGCCATACAATCTCTTCTTCAACCTACATACCAAATTTTATTTCCCTTTGACCTCATACCCTTGTGGTTGATGCATATAAATATCTTCCTCCAAATCCCCATGGAGAAAAGTAGTTTTTACATCTAACTGTTCAATATGCAAATCTTCTACTGCCACAAGACTTAAAATAGTCCTAATTGAAGTCATTTTAACAACAGGAGAAAACATTGCATCAACATATATACCTTTCTTTTGTGCAAACCCCTTTACAACAAGTCTAGCCTTGTACCACGTTTTTCCTCCATCTTCTTCCTTCAACTTGTAAACCCATTTTTTCTGCAATGCTCTTTTTCCTACAGGAAACTAAACCAAATCTCAAGTCCACCAGAGAAATTTTCAGGTCCTTCCTTTATTATTATCCAGCAAATGAAGGGATACAACCTACAACACACTCGTTGTAACTTCCTCTTCTTTCTTTCATAATTGCCTCTCTCAGTATATAATATTCGCCATGATACATAGCCATAATACATTTCCCTCATAAAATAGGGTTGCCTTCTCGAGATAAAAACCCTAACATAACTTATACCATCAAATCTGCGACCTTATAATGAACAATCCACATTTACTATGAAATTACAATATGCATTTACAAGGCAATTTTTCCTTCAGGGGACCGCTTGCCCCCGGACCATGCAAGGTGGGTAACCCCCTTGCACTCCCCTACATGGATGAGTGTACATTCTTTCGGGGTGTAAATTATTCATGGGGTATAAACAATACTGGAAGATAATCATGCTCCATAATCAACAAAATCCACTTATGTCAGAATCACAGATAGGGAGGGTGAACTAGTTTGGAAACATTCAGATCATGGAGCTTACACTCCCAAGATGGGGTATATCCATATAAACTTTGAATTTTTTTAGAGAGACCCACAATGGTGGTGGAAAGGCCTTTGGAAGTCCAAGTGTCCCTTGAAAAGTTGAATTTTTTTGTGGTGCATTTTAGAAAACCAAATTCCAACCTGGGATAGAATGAAGAAAAGTATGATCAAAGGCCCACAATGGTGCTCTCTTTGTATAAATGAAGAGGAATCGATGGCCCATATTTTTCTCTCTTTTCCTTTTACAATACAGGTTTGGAAATAATGTTCCTCCTTTTCCAACTTAAACTGTTCTTGGAGGGGAATTTATGTTGAGGAGGTATGGAGAACTTGGTCTTCAGATGCCACTAAAAAGACATTAAGGTTTTACCTATGATTCTCAAGTTGGTATTTTATCTTTTTCTTTTCTAACTTTTTTTTTAAATATCATAATGAGGCAATTCAAATTACTGTAAAAGATATGTTTTTTTTCTTAATTTTTGCCAAAAGGTTTTTTCTTTTTTAATTTTTCAATTTTTTAAAAATATCATAATGTCAATTCAAATTACTGTAAAAGATATGTTTTTGTTCTTAAGTTTTTCCAAAATTTATTTTGAAGGTTCCTCTTTATTTCTCATTCTTTTATTCTTCTTGTTTTTATGAAGAGTGACTTATGAAATCGATTGACACACTATTTGAATGGGTCAAATGATGGCATTGGTATGACATTGTTTCAATGTTTACATGTTGAAATTGGCCTTTCAAAAAATCATTTTTTCATTCTTCTTGTATTTTTATGAAGAACAATTTATGAAATCAAGTTGACACACTGCTAGATTTGGGGTCAAAAAATGACATTGATATGACATTGTTTCAATGTTTACATGTCAAAATTGGCCTTTCAAAAAATCAGATATTTTATAAATTTACTTAGACATTGACATTGTTTTAAAAATGTCAATATATCGACATCTTCAATGATGGTCATCGGCATAACTACATTTCTATATGTCAATATATTGACGGGATTATGATCTTAAAATTTCTCATGAAATTCATTTTAACAACATCTTTAGTGTTGTTAAATCAACACCTTGGTAGTTTGTAAATGAAAGAAGTTGAATTTGAAGACTAGGAATATGTCAATATATCAATGTTGATTGGTGTCTCTAAATTGACGTCTGTGCAACCAAAATGACACCTAGGAATCAACATATTAATGTTAAGGGGAGGCATTTTATGATGCAATCCCATACCACAATTGTTTGAATTTGTCATTTGAAAAGATTGCTAGTGATGTGAAGGAGTGTTTCTTGAAATCTCAAGTTCAAGCATGAAAACAATGATGAATCATGGTCATATTAGCCTAACAACAATGATGATGATTCATCGTTGTCAAGAAATTATGGTCATGAATTGTCACCATTGTCCGACTTGAACTCATGACCTATAATGTGCCCATTTCCAAACCAAAACGACATACTTTGATACCTATTAAAAATTAATCCGTGCAACAAGGCATACAAGCTTGAGAAATTATCATAAATTTTAAAATTGTAAATGCAAATTTCTTAAGCATACACAACATTCAAAAACACACAAAACATAGAATAAAATGCAACAATTAAACATGACATTTAAAATAGTGATTAACACAACGGCCATAACACTTATCTTTGTAAATATTTACATAACTTGCTACAGATGACAAACATTCCACCCAACCATAGAATCTACTACTCCATTTCTCTCATCAGGAGGTCACCCACGAGCCAAGGGTATGAGTCCACAAGAATGACTCCTATGGACGACTATTGTCCACTCAAACAACCCAATGCCTAGTAAATTCATAGTGACATGACTCCTACAACAATTCCAACCATCTATCTCTTTTCCTCATTAGTTTTCACAACCCAAGGGATAGGATTTCCTTCTTTGCACTATAGTCCCTCATACAATCCTCATCCCCTCTAGGGATCTAGCACAGTTTGTCAAGGAATATCTCAATTGGGAGCTCTAGGAAATCTCACTATAATAGGAGTGCTCATAACAACATTCTCACAGGCTCTTGGGTAATTTTTTCAACAAGAACTCTTTGAAGGAATGAAATCCAAGTTTTCAACCTCATTTTCATCTCTCTCGTGATTTTGTTTACATACAGTATGACTACCTCTTCTTTTCATCACCAAATTTTTTTTCCCTCTATTCTTCCTCCTTCCAAAATCATCTTCTCTCCTCTACTCAAATTCCCCTTCCCTTTTTCTCCCATGCATGCTTGATTCTCACAATTCCCCAAAATGATCGTAGTTGACCGATACTTTCATAACTATGTGAGATAAATATTTCACCCACCTATCCCATGCATTCAATGATACAATTGATATAATTAATGTACTTATTCCATGCTTCAATAAATAGGTGAGATGTCTCTTCCACCAAAATCTTATATGCATTCAATGATTGTTTTAAAAAGTCAAAGGAGGTAAATATTTAATAAAAAAATTATTTATCGAAGTGACATATGATTCTAGGCATGTGGAGTTCCTTGAACCCCCCCATTTAGCCTCCCCCTGACTCTGTCCTTAGCCATATGCAACCAACGATGTATTTTATTTTATTACTTTCAATGCACATTGTTTGCGTATCACATCACTTTGTCCTTGACCATTCATCATATATACAAATATACATTTATAATCCTAGAATCAAAACTAGAGTGTTACATTCCCCTCCCCTTTTTGATCTAGATTGGATCATTTTATTATTTTTCATCTATCTCGATGATTTCAATGTGAAAAAAATGGGAGGAATCAGCTTGCAGGGTCATTTTAGTGGCATGTCCCAGTTTGGAAGATTGGGTTCCGAAAATTTCTAGCGCCATTTTGAGGCATTAAACAATGGTTTTTGGCACTCTAGTATCCGGAACTTGTGCACACCCCATTGAAGATGTTCTACACTCTTATATATTTCCAAAAATGTAGACCATGCATCAATCATAGTTCATATGAAAAATTTATGCCTCCCGCAAGTTGACCTATCTTTTTCACCACCATGGTACGAGAGGATGCCACGTCAACCCCAATTACTCATGTATATGGGTATTAGCCACATGAGGTATTTCAATAATATTCTAGAAGGTTCAAAACCCTACCACAATTAAGGGTTGATGAAGTCAAAAACCTATCCCTAGATGGATATTAGGCTATGTTAATTACTGGGCCACTAGGAGGAAAAGGGGTTCCATTATTTTGCATTGTATATTGTTCCATAGCTGAGTAGAACATCTGACAGTATTGTTCTGTGAGCATAACAGAGGCAGAGATATTATGTAGCTTTAATAAAGGCCACAGGTCAAAATAAAATCCACAAAGAGTGCCTCTTTCTTTGTTCTTGCATCATTTCTATACTAGAAAAAAGAGAGCAGAGCAACCTCACCTTCTAGTTGGGTTTTCTCCCATATTGGGTTTACCAAGTCATATCTTGTGTTTATTTGAGGACGGTGTGATTGTATTTTATTGTTCTCTTTTTTTCGCATTTTATCTATTTCATGAATAAGTATAAAATAAATAACTAGATATTCTGGAGATCTAAATGAAAAATGGCCTTATTAGTAAATATTTTAGTATTTTATTAGATCTATTTTGATGAACTGTTCCAGTGGAATATGAACGATAGTTTACAAATCACATTTTTTTTGCACTATCCTCAGTGCTCATCACCATACATGTGTACATGTATCCATACATAATTTTACATCACAATAGTAAATAATTTCATACTTTAATATCTCCTACAATAATTCCAACCAACAAACTCTCATTCCCCTTAGCTTTCACGGCCCAAGGAAGTGGAACCCCTTCTCTACTCCACAGTCTCTCAAGTTGTCCCCCTTCCCTTATAGGGTTCTAGAACATGTTGTATATGAAGTCTCTAAGATGTGGCTCCATGAACTTGAGCTACACCAATGGAGTATTTAAACATTTATATACAAATGTACATTCATATTTCCTAAAAATCTACAAAAAGATACAATTACTCCTCCTACATGGCCTCCTTGTGCTCCCACATGGAATCTTCAAAACTATAGTAAGTACACTAAACCTTTACTAGGTTGATGGCTTGATTCATGATCACCTTGACCGTCTTGTCCAATAAGTGCACCAACTAGACCTAAAAGTCTCCCTTGTGCTCCAATTGGGTCACAGTCCAATAAATCCCATGGTTAGGATCATGCACATACTTTTTCAGTAAAGAAACATGAAATACGTTATGAATATGCATGGATGTGGATAATGTAAGCATGTATGCAACATGATCAATTAATATGCATGGATGTGGATAATGTAAGCATGTATGCAACATGATCAATTCTCTCTAGAATCTCAAACATCCCACATTAGTTTTCTACCAACTTTGGCTAACTCCCCAATTTTAGTGAGCTTGTTTTAGCCTTTACTTTTAGAAACACATGCTCGCCCACTCTGAATTATTTATGCATCCTTTATTTATCCACATAAATTTTCTTCATATCATGTACAATATTTAAGTTATGATTTATCCTTACCATCTTCTCTTCCATATCCTGAAACAAATCTAGCCCAATGATGGCTCTGTCTGATAGGTTATCCCAACTCACTAGTGTGTTTCATTTTATGCCCATACAAGGCTTCAAACAAGCTCATCTTCAATGATGCCTAATACCCATTGTTGTAAGCAAATTCAACCAAATGAAGATAGTCTTCCCACCTATAATTCTTTTCCATTACATACATTCTTATCATATATTAAACTATTTGGTTGATCCTCTTTGTCTAACCATCTGACTCTAGGTGATATGCTATGTTTAAATTCAAATTTGTCCCAAATCCTTTAAACAACCCTTTCCAAAAATTGGAAGTGAACTTGGGATATCTATTAGACACTATTTCCTTACAGACACCATGTAGCCTAGCAATTTCTTTCATATAAATCTCTACAATTTTGGCTACCTTATGAAACATCTTAATGGGAATAAAATGTAAAACCTTTGTAAGCTTTCCCACCACTAACATAATGGAATCATGATACCTTGTTTTTCTAGGAAGTTTGGTGATGCAATCCATAGTAACTACTTCCAATTTCTATTCAGGAATGGGCAATCACTGTAGCAATCTGACTAGATGTTTTTTCTCATCATTTACCTTCTAAAATTACATGCATTTGTATATATAATCATCCACATATTTATTCATTCCAGGTCAATAATATTGGCCTCTTACAACTGCAATTTTCTTCTAGTACCTTGTATGTCCAACATATGGTACATTTTTCATGTCTTTTAGCACCAAATTTCTCAACTCTTGATAATTAGGAACATAAACTTTGTTCTTGTACAAGAGGATTCCATATATTCCATCCTAAAGTCCTTAAATTCCAGTTATATATTACTTTGTTGTAAACCTTATTTAACTTGCACATAATGCTTGTTTGATGCTACAGATTCCAAAATTATACTATTTAAGTCCAAACTATATATGCCAATTTTTTATTGTGCATTTCATGTACCCTCCTACTGATTTCATCAACCACTTTATTCTCTTTTCCCTTGATGTGTTTGATGTCAAAGTCATATTTGTCGAGAAATTCTAACTATATAATTTGTCCGAAATTTAGTGTTGGCTACTCAAACAAGTATTTTAGACCACTATTGTCCATCCTTAGCTCAATGTTTCTTCCCATGACATACTTCCTTCACATATTCAATGCATGAAAAATAGTTGCAAGCTCCAAGTCATGGGTAGCATAATTTGTTTCATGCTTTTGATTTTCCTAGATTCTTAGCAAATGACATGCCCATTTTGGGTAAGAACTCCACTAAGTCCTTATTTACATGAATCTATGAACACAAAAAAATCCTCATTTGGATCTACTATCTTTAAAACATGTGCATTGGTTAATAAATCCTTCAATTCCTGGGAACTCTCTTCACACTTGGTAGTCCATTAAAATTGTATTCCTTTCTTTTGCAAAGAAGTTATTTGGGTGTGCAATCTTGGAGAAAAATTCAATGAATCTCTTGCAGTAACCATATATACCCATAAATTTTGTCACATACAAAATGTTCTTTGGTCTATGCCATCCTTTAATTTCCTCAATATTCTATGGATCCACTATTATTCCCTCCTCTGAGATAATCTGGTCCAAATAGTGGATTTTCCTCTGATAGAAAGTGCAGTTGCTCAACTTGGCAGACAATTGGTGATCTCTCAACACCTATAGTACCAACCTCAAATGATTCTTATGATCCTCCTCTATCTTGGAGTAGATACGAATATCATTCGAGAAGACAATAACAAATTTGTCCAGTATTCTCTGAAAACTCCATTCATTAGACACATAAAAGTATCTATCATATTTTTCAACCCAAATAGTAGCACTACAAACTCATAATGGCCATACCTTGTCCAGAAGCTTGTCTTGTTGGTATCTTCTTCTCTGATTCTCACATGATGGTAACTTGACTTCAGGTCAATCCTGGAAAATATCCTTTCCCCTTTTAGTTGATTAAAAAGACAATCGATTCTTGGTTAAGGGTACATCTTATTTATGGTAACATTGTTTAACTATCTAAATTCAATACATAACCTTAGGTTTCCATCATTTTTATTCACAAAAATAACTAGGGGACCCCAAGGAAAAAAACTTGGGTGTATGTACCCCTTCTTCAACAACTCTTATAACTGCATCTACAACTCTTTTAGGTCTAGTGTGCTCATTTTTTAGGGATTCTTGGACACTATAGTAGCTCCAAGAATCAAGTCAATAGATAAGTCAATGTCTCTGTTTGGTGGCACTACCAATTCCCCAAACACATCTTCATATTCCTTCAAGACTGGATAATATACAAGACTTGTCACCTTATCATTGGCTAGCTCTTCCATATGCATTGCATACATCTAACACCCTTTCCTAAAACTTATTTTCAATTGCAATGTTGAAATATCTCTGATGGACATAATCCTTTGAATACCTTGAATTGTACTCAATTTCCCTTCCTCATCAAGGCACATGAAATCCATTTTGTATAAATATAGGATATCATTATGCTTTTCCAACCAATCCATACCAATCAAGCAATCATATAACCTAAGTGGTATGATGTTCAAATATGTCTTAGTGCTAACTCCATTCATATTTACTAAGTAGTCTCTGGCAAGCTCATTGATCATTTTCTTGGTTTTGGTAGATAGTTGAACAAAGAAATACTTTTCATGCTTACATCTCTTCAATTTAAATCCTTCACACATATTAGGATCTATATAGATATGACTAGCTCCGAAATCAGTCAAAATATCTATGGGTTGATTATCAATATTACTGTCAACCTCAATCATGTGGGATTGAAAGTCTAATTTTTTTTGGTCCAAGGCTACACAAATCCTTAGCACACTCATGTTTGTGTCCTCCACTATAGCAACTTCATGAATGTTATGCATAGTCCTATTCCTATATCTCTTTTGAGGACAATATTTATACACGTGTTATGGGCCTCACATCCCCAACAACTTATGGGATGTTGTCTTGGCCTCTTCCCCAAGGAATTTTGCATCCTAGGTTCACTTTGTTCTTTTTGATATGCTTGAGATGTGTTCCAAAAGCAATCTAGCTTGAATTCATCCTTTCTTCCCTTGATCCATCTTGTTTGTATTCTTATCATGACAAGATTTTTGAAAATGTGGCCATCCCTTGTTATTCTCATACAAATATTTGGCTTTCCTTATGGCTTTCTCCAAAGTCTTAGGATCATCAAATTGAATTCTATCCTTATAGAATGATAGCAGACCACTCAAAAAATATGAATTTTGACCTTCTCATCCTTGAGGAAATCCACATACCTCTAAAGATACAAGAATTTATTTGCATATTCCTCCATGGTCATGCTTACTAGATTGAGATCAAAGAATTATTTCATATTCTTGTTATAATAAGGCTCTGACAAGTACTACCACTGGAATTATTTCTTGAAATGTTTCAAATAAATTCTCTTCTCCTCAATATGCTTGACTTGATTTAGCTAGTCCCACCACATGGAAGATTTCTCATGAAAATGATACATGGAAATCCTTACTTCCATATTTGATGAATAATAGTGTAGATGGAGATATTTTCTCATTCCCAATAACCAACCTTCAATATCTTCACCCTTCCCTTGCTCTCCATCAAATGGCGGACGCTTGAGCTTCCTGAGTTATACTAGAAAAATATCTAACTTTGTCCTTGTCCTATGATGTCTAATAGGAAACATACTTGGGATGCTCTCTAACTCTGAAAATTCACATGCTCTTCTGGTCAAATGTCTAGATGAATGATGATGTCTAATAACACTTCTCCGATATTGATGCGGGGATTTCCAAGGGTCATAACTTTTGACTCGGTTATCCATTTGAGATAAAATTTTACACTGAGTTTTGTATCGAAGAGTTAACTTCCATGTTGATATGATCCCTTAGATTGAACATCATATCAAAACTTTTCTAGGGCCAAATTCCTTCATATAAGACCTCAAATTAGGGTTTTAGTGTTTTTTAAGGATTTTTTAAATTAGTAATTATCAATTATCTCTTAGTTTATACACCTAATCAAAAAATAGAGTTGACAAACATTGTCTCTCTAGTTATCTCTTAGTTATTGGTTAGTTTTAGATTCATGCAAGGATTTTCTAAAATTAGTTGTTTTCGAACATCTCAGATAGTAGTTATAAGTGGTTGAAATTCCATTGTAATAGTCAGGATGGAGAAGGAATAAAAAAGAGTTATTTTCCATTCTCATGTGTTTGCATGGTTTTTAGATATTGTGAATAAGTCCAAGTTTATTGGCTACATCATATGGTATCAAAGCAGGAATATGGTTGGGAAAGGAAGAGGAAGAGCATGGTATCGTTCTCAGATGCATAGAGATATGCAAAAACTCCAAAGGCAAGTAACAGATCTTACAAATGTGTTGGCTAGTCAGAGAATAATACAATGAGAATTTTATAATGAGGAGACATGCCAAGCAGATGTATATCAGCATACAAAACATGAAGAAGAACAATTAGAGCACGTGACTTTTGAAGAGAGGATTCTTAGGGATCTAGAAGGGAGAAATGATGGGATCAAAATGGAAGTTTCAAAATATGCATGGAGTCTTAAACTATAGGAGTTAATAGATTGGTTGAATGCCATGGAATGTTTTTTTGAATGGAATTTGATGACAGGGGAAAAGAAGGTGAAATTTTCATGCACCAAGTTGAAGGGTCACACCATGATCTGGTGGGATCATGTGCAGAAAGATAGAGCAAAAAAAGGAAAAGAAAAAATTAGGACTTGGAGCAAGATGGAAAAAAAATTGCCAGAAACATTTTTTCCTTTGGACTATTCTCGCACCCTTTTTCGTAGATTTCAGAACTTGAAGAAAAAAAATTCCATCATGGAGGAACTCACAAACAAGTTTTATTAGTTGCCCATTCATGTGGATCACCAGGAAACTGATGAGAAATGGCTACAAGATATGTGAATTATTTAAAATTTTATATTCAAGATGAATTGAGCATGCATAGGGTTCGTAGCGTGGAAGAGGCATACCAATTAGCCTTAAAGTTCGAGGAATTTTTTTGGCAATTTTCTCAAAGGAATAGAGGAGCAAGGAGGGGTACATTGTCTACCTCAAGTGGTGGTTTTACCTATGGCAAAGGTGAATCATCCCAAGGAGTTGAAAAAGAAGAATATACTCAACAAGGTAACCTAAATCAACCACGAGGAAGAGGGTTTCATAGCGGTAGAGGTTACGGTGGTGGAAGAGGAGGACCTTATGTGTGTTTTAGGTGTGGTGTAGTGGGTTATTGAGCATTTGAATGCCCAAATTATAACATGCAAGATCCAAAGAAAGGACAAGAACCTAGTTTAAACTTGGTCCAAGCTAAGAATGAATAAGAAGGGGTTGAATATGAAGTCTTTCATAATATGGGGGAGAATCTCATGATATAGACGTCAATGGTGATTCCTGAAAAAGAGAAAAGGAAGAATACCGACAATGAATATTCTTGGCTTCAGACAAATATTTTTTGAACCAGATGCACTTCTGGGGGAAAGGTGTGTCAAGTTATTGTTGATAGTGAAAATTGTTAGAATATGGTTTCCAAATAGATGGTAGATAATTCAAAATTACACTGCGAAAAACATCCCCATCCTTACCAAATTTCATGGTTCAAAAAAAGGAATGAAGTCACCATTAATAAAATATGTTTGATCAAATTTTCCATCGGTAAGAATTATAAATATGAAAAATGGTGTGATGTCATTCTGATGGACGCACATCATTTATTATTAGGGAGGCCTTTGAAATATGACAAAAAAAATCATGCATAAAAAAGAATTCCCACACCTTTTGGAAGGATGGACTGAAAGTTGTCTTATTGCCCCTTAAGGATGAGGGAAAAAATGAGAATATGTTGTTGAAAAGAGATCTTGTTAAGGAAATGAAGGAAATATGATTATTTTATGCATTAATAGTGCAAAAAGGAGTCGGGGAAGACATACCAATCCCTACTGAAGTGGCTAAGGTACTTGAAGAATATGTTGATGTTATCCCTAATGAACTACCTGATGGTATTCCACCAAAGAAGGATATTCAATATCACATTGATCTAATCCCAAGATCATATTTACCTAATCAGGAAGCCTATAGGATGAGTCCTACATGATATGTAGAGCACAAATGGAAACTGGTAGAACTTATAAAGAAAGGTTTGGTAAGAGAAATCATGAGTCCATGTGTTGTACTAGCATTGTTGACTCCAAAAAAGGATAATACGTGGAGGATGTGCACAGATAGCAGAGAAATCAATAAAATTAACATCAAATATCGGTTTTATATACCACGCTTGGACGACATGATGGATGTTCTAGCCGAAGATACATATTTTAGTAAAATTGATTTGTGGAGTGGATACCACCAGATCTAGATTCACAAAGGGGATGAATGGAAAACTTCCTTCAAGACTAGGGATGGACTATATGAATGGATGGTGATGTCATTTGGGCTATTCAATACACCTAGTACTTTCATGCGGTTGATGAATACTATGCTTCGACATTATATTGGTAATTTTGTTGTTGTTTGTTTTGATGACATCCTAATTTTCAGTAACAACAAAGAAGATCACTTGCAACATTTAAAAATTATATTGGATGCATTGAGAAAACAACAGCTTTATGAAAACCTGAAGAAATGTAGGTTCCTGCAAGAAATTTTGGTATTTATGGGTTTTGTCATATCAGAAGGATTCGTGATGGATTCAGACAAGGTCAGAGCAATTTTGGGGTGGTCTAGTCCTAGGAGCATAATAGAGGTAAGAATTTTTCATGGGTTGGTCACCTTCTATCAAATTTTTTTTCAAAATTTTAGCAGTATTGTAGCACCCATAACAGATTGCACCAAAGTCAAGACATTCATGTGGACCAATGAGGATGAGGAAATTTTTAAGTTTCTAAAGAAGAAGGCCACTGAGGCACCTATATTGGCCTTACCAGATTTTGATAAAGTGTTTGAGGTAGACTATGATGCTTCACGTGTAGGAATTTGAGTTGTACTTAGCCAAGTAGATAGGAGAATTGAATTTTTTAGTGAGAAGTTGAATGAGGTAAGAAAGAAATACTCCACATATGATGTAGAATTTTATGCAATTGTGCAAGAATTGTGACATTGGAGGAATTATTTAGTGTCGGAGGAGTTTGTGTTATTTACCGATTACATTGCATTAAAATATGTAAACATCCAAAATAAATTGAACAACAGACATGCAAAATGGGTCTCTTTCTTACAAGGATACACCCTTTTTCTGAAGCACAAATCAGGATGGTAGAGTCAAGTTATAGTTTCCTTGAGTCGGTGCACTATTATTTTGACAACCATGGAAAATCAAGTAATTGGGTTTGTTGCATTGAAGGATCTCTATGCATCTGATGATGATTTTTGGGTGATGGTGGAACAATTGGAGAATCCAGTACCTGGGAACATGGATCTTACTCATGGTGAATATTTTATGCAAGATGGTTACCTCTTCAAAGGAAAACAACTATGCATTCCAATTGGTTCTATGAGAGAAAATATTATCAAAGAACTTCACAGTAGTGGTTTGGAAATAAATTTTGGAAAGGATAAGACACTAGCCTTAATCAAAGATAAGTATTACTGGCTGAAGATGAAAAAGGATATAACTAGGTATGTGGAACGATGTAGGATTTCTCAAATGGCTAAAGGAAACTCACAAAACACAAGGTTGTATATGCCATTACCAGTTCCTACAAGCCCATGGACATATATGAGCATGGATTTTGTTTTGGGGCTCTCAAACACACATCAAGGTAATGATTATATTTTTTTGGTTGTTGTTAGGTTCTCTAAAATGGCTCATTTAATTTCTTGCGAGAAAACTAGTGATGCATCAAGGGTGGTTGAATTGTTTTTTTAGAGATTATTAAATTGCACGGGGTTCCAAAGAATAATACCTTTGATAGAGATACTCGGCTCATGGGTCATTTTTGGAGGAATTTATGGAAGAAAATGGGGCCTAATTACACTTTAGAAATTCCTATCACCCCCAAACAGATGGGAAACTAAGGTAGTAAATTGGAATTTGGGAAACCTGTTACAGAGCATTGTTGGAGAGAATCCAAAGCAACAGGATTTGGATTTACCTCAACAAAAAGTTTCCTACAATAGTTTAGTGAATATATCTATAGGTAAATATCCATTTCGGGTTGTTTACAATAGAAATCCTATGGGTGTCCTAAATTTAGTGCAGCTACAACTTGGGGATAGGATCAGTGATGACGGGGAGGCATTTGTTGAACACATTCAACAGTTGCAGAAACAAGTGAGAAAAAAGATGCAGACCAGTAATGAACAATTTTTTTTTATAAAAGATGTTAACCGACGATATCAGGTATTCAATGAAGGTGATCTGATAATGGTTTATTTACCGAAAGAGCGGTTTCCTAGAGGAACCTACCAAAAATTGAAGTATAAGAAAATTGTTCCTTGCAAGATTCTCAAGAAAATTAATGACAATGCTTAAAAGGTCGATTTACTAGCTGATTTCAATATTTCCCTTGTGTTTAATGTTTTTGATTTATATATCTTCCATGGGGATTATCTGAGTGATGATAGTGAGGCAGAGGTGGATTGACAACAAGCCATTCTGAGAAAGAAAAAGGAAAACATTGTGCATATTTTAGATAAGAAGACCCTTCATACTCGGTAAGGCCAATATAATTGATATATGGTCTAGTGGGAAGATGTAGAACTA
>SNQJ01S0085119.1:28635-43273 GCA_010110895.2 Picea sitchensis | reverse complement strand
TTCAGTACTTTTTCTGAGGCTTTTCTATGCTATACTGATATTTGGTTCTTAACATATCACATAGAAATGAGACACCAGCTTTGAATACTGAATAATTTTCAACACTAGAAGGTATTTGAAGATGATGAACATATCAAACAATTTCTAGAAATGGTTGATGAATTTTCCGAAACACATATTGATCAGAAAAATCAGAATGACTCTACTTGGGTCATGAAAGAAGGTGAAGATCCTCAGGAGTTCCAGGATAAGATTGCTAATCACTGCATGTTTCTACTGAAAAACAATAAAATCAAGGTTTGATTCATTTAGAGATATTATTCTATCATGATGATATTCCCCTAAAGTCCACTTTACAACTTCAGCCTGAAGATGTTGAAGATTGTAATATAGGCACCAAGGAAACTCCTAAGTTGGTAAAGATATCTAAATACCTTCCACCAGAAATGGAAAGAAAATATGCAGATTTACTCAAGCAATACAAAGATGTCTTCACTTGGTCTTATGAAAAATTGAGAACTTATGATACCACTGTCATCGAACATAAGTTCCCATTAAAGCAGGGCATCAAACATTTCAAGAAGAAGCTCAGACAAATAAATCCTATATTGTTTCCCGTGATAGAAAGGGAGGTTAAGAAGCTCTTGGATGAAAAAATCATCGTTCCACTCAGATATTCTGAGTGGGTAGCCAATTTAATCCCAGTCAGAAAGAAAAACAGTGAAATCAGACTATGCGTGGATTTTGGGAACTTAAATAGATCAGCCATCAAATATAATTATCCACTACCTAAAATGGATCATGTTTTGGAGAAAGTGGTTGGAGCTAATATAATTTCCACGATTGATGTTTTTTCAGGTTATAACCAAATTGCAGTCCACGAGGACAATAAAGAAAAAACCACGTTCACTACCCCATGGGGTACTTTCATGTATGATAATATGCCATTTGGTTTGATGAACACAGGAGCCACTTTCCAACGAGCGATGGACATCGCCTTCGTCGATGAAAGAGATAAGTGTTTTGTCATTTATCTTGATGATTTAGCTGTGTTTTCTAAATCTGATGGAGAGCACTTAATACACCTCAAACAAACATTTGAGAAATGTCAAAAAATTGGTTTGTCTCTGAACCCCAAGAAATCTCATTTTGCAATGCAGGAAGGTAAAATATTGGGCCATATAGTATCTATATATGGAATTAAAATCGACCCAAAAAGGGTTGAAGCTATAGAAACAATAAATATTCCTAGGAACAGAAAGGAAATCCAATCTTTTTTAGGAAAAATAAATTTTTAAGGAGATTTATTCTTAACTTCATTGAAATTGTAAAGTTGATTACAGATATGTTAAAAAGGGATAGCGAGGTCAAATGGACAACTAAAAATAAATATTTCTTTGAACGTATCAATAAATTTATAGGGGAAGCACCTATATTGGCCAGTCCTGATTACATGAAAGAATTCTTTATTTTCTCATTCGCATCCGAACATATGATTGCAACTGTACTCCTACAGAAGAACAAGGAAGGGTTTGAACAACCAATAACATTCTTTAGCAAAAGCCTCAGAGACACAGAGTTGAAATACGACATACTGGAAAAGAAAGCATATGCAATGGTGAAAGCCCTAAAATCTTTCAAGACCTACGTGCTACATTCTAAATTAATTTCTTATGTACCTACCAGTTTCGTCAAGGATATATTGGTTCAACCTGATAGTGACAGTAGGAGAGACCGATGGCTTGCCAAGATCTAGGAATTTGATCTTGAGGTCAAACCAACAAAACTTGTCAAGGGTCAAGCCCTGAATAAGCTATTAGCCAAATCAAATTTTAGAGCACTCAGGATAAATCATCTGCAAGCTTACAAAGGTTTTCCATACATAGATGAATTTGATGTCACTATACCTGCAACTGAGATCCAAGAAAAAATTTCTTCCTCTACTTGGTATAACAACATAGTTTCATATCTCTTGACTATGCAGTGCCCGAGTGATATGACTCCTTCCAAGGAAAGAAAACTGAAGTTGCACGCAGTGAAATATTGTACTGTTGACAACTAGTTGTATTGGAAAGACCCATTGGGATTTTTATGGAGATGCCTAACAGAATCCGAAACAGAGAACGTCATAAATGAGTTTCATGAAGGGGTGTGTGGAGGACACCACGCCTGGAGGGAGATGGCTTATAAGATCCTAAGAGATAGAAACTATTGGTCAGAGTTATTTATAGATGTGAATGATAACGTTAGAGCCTGTAATCCCTGTCAATTATTCTCAGGTAAACAAAATATCCCTACACTACCCTTGAGCCCAGTCAAGACGGAAAATCCATTTCAACAGTGGGGTATGGATTTTATTGAATAAATTCATCCACATTCAAGCACACAAAATAAATGGATATTGACCACTACAAATTATTTCACTAAATGGGTTGAGGCCATTTCGACCAGAAATGCTACAGTCTCTGTGGTGATAAATTTCTTACAGGAAAACATTTTATTTAGATTTGGTTTTCCTCGGAAGATAGTTACAGATAATGCCTAGGAATTCAAATCTATAGCGATAGTTAGATTTTGTCAAAAGTACAATATTGTACTGGGACATTCCACAGATTACTATCCTCGGGGAAATGGATTAGCCAAATCATCAAATAAGATCTTAATCACCATAGTAAAAAATGTACTAACCGAAAATAAGAAAGCCTGGCATGTTCATCTGAAATAAGCTTTGTGGGCGAATCGGATAGGCAATAAGAAATCGATCGAAATGTCCCCTTTCCAAATGGTGTACGAGACTGATGTGGTACTACATATAAACCTGTCTCTACCGGTAATGCATCTCTAGCAAGATTCAAAGGAAGAACCTAATGATATCACCTGAAGAATCAACCAGTTAATAGAAGTGCAGCAGAATAGGGATGAGGTGGATGAGAAACTCCAGAAATACCAAGACAATATGAAAGCCCTATTTGATAAAAAGGATAAAGATAGGGAGTTCCTTCCTGATGACATTGTTTTGAAATGGGATGCTAGGAAGGAGGATGCCAACAAACATGGAAAATTTGATCACATCTAGTGTAGACGTTTCAGGGTCATAGCTTCTGAAGGAAATAATTCGTTCTTGTTGGAGAACCTCGACGGGAAAATACTTAACGCCCCCATCAATGGGTGTTCCCTGAAGCACTTTATGAAATAAACATGTTTCCAAACTCTCACTGTATATATTGGTTTGATTTCCTTGTTTTGTTTTGAAATTTTTATTTCTTTGGTAAGTTTTCACTTTCACTGTAAATACGGCCAGGTTTGTTGATTTCACAAAAGACAGAAATATCAAAAACAAGTAACAACTACTATTTATTTTTCGAGAAGTTTATGAAATTTCTCCCATTTATATTTATGCAAAATGCTCGCTGATAGTTGAGAGATAAGAAGGTATCAGAAACACATTTCAGAACATTGATATTCTCTCGAAACAGGTGATAAATAAATGGTTTGCTTAGTTGAAAATATAAAGAAAATTTGAGGTATGAGCTTCTAATCCACTGAACCAAGTTGAAATTTTCAAAGAGATTTAGCTAAATATGAAGGAAATCTCATCCATATAAATATGGTCACCTAATTAACAATGAGAGGAACATAAGAATTATAGGTTAATCCTAAAAATCTTTTCTAAGTTAAATAAAACTAAAAACTGAAATAAAACTGAAATAGAATTCATAATAAGAAAATAAGCAATAAAAAGACCCTAAAGAACAGTTCCAGAATCGATAAACAAGATTTCATGGGAAGGAACATGTTTTCAATAGAACATATGAATCCTCGTTGTGTTTTCTCCCGCTCATCCTCGAATTGTATTGTCCTGTGATTCTAGATACCTTTTCCAAGGTCTTCATAAAAGAAAAAGGGCTTCACCTTAACTCCGAAAACTCATAAACATATCTTCAAAATAATGTTAGGAAAAAATTTATACGCCCCTCTCGATTTGACTGAAAGAAAGTATGTCTAGGCTAATCCTGACTACTTTAGCCTTTCTAGCAGATCCAAATCGATTAGTTTCGCTCAAGGAAAATGCATGGAAAATACAAGCTTCCTATGAGAAATTTCCTGTAGGCGAAGGTGTTTTGAAGGTCGGAAGAGGATTAGCCCAGAGTAATCAAAGTGAGTTACCAGACCTTTTTTTCTAAATTATAAACATATATCATCCATGGTATATTACATACAAATTGATTTCCCCCATCTAGTCCAAAAAGGAAAGATGATGAAAGGAAATTCATTAAATGATTGCCCTCATCTCATCATTTAAATGAAAAACAACCAATTGAAGTGGTGAAAGGAAATTCAATGATGGAATTAGATAACTTCACCGGGGTACTGAATAGGCTCGCTGGTAGTGAATCAATGTCTATGATATATGCAAGGTTGTTATACATGTATTATAACGTACTTTGGTAGTTAGTTCCCTTTTTGGCAAGATTTACATTCTAAGCCTATGCAAGACTCCCTAACTAAATCATTAAAATTATTTTTCCTTGATGCTAACAAAATCAAACAGAGTTTGGTAGACCGGTTAAATTTGTTTTGATTATCTTAAGAAAATCCAAATACATTTTTAAGAAAGAGGAATTGCAAATAGCCTGACTGAAAGTCATGATTTGATGTGTTTTGAAGGTTTTATATGTTTGGATTGAAATTATTTTTCTCAGTATGATCTTTTCCCGAATGTGTTTCACAAAAATGCAATAATGACTCCATTTACCAAATAAAGGAACTTGGTCTACTATTCTTGTGTGTCTCACAGGGAAACACGATCCCTAGATGGAGCCTATGTTGGAACACATATATTTTTATAAACTTTAGACTTTAAATAGTTTTCATTCGTGTTTAAATAAAAACAATGCACATTTCATTCTCACCGTTGATGAAGTCATCCTTTTAATCAAATGACCCTAATATCTTAAATTTATGGAGCCTCTTGTTCGTTATAAATTCAAATCACTAAAGACTACATTCGAAATGTCGGGTTTCAGAGTTTTGCGTTTCAATCTTTTCAACATGTAGGAACTCCAAAGTCCCGATATTCGAAATTGTGAAATTGTCTTAGGTTAATCACGATTATTTAAAAGGGTTAAACATGATTAAAATTAACTAATCACATCGCGAGCTCACGTTTCAGAAGTCATACCTTGAAATTTTATAAGATATCCTGAGATCCGTAATTCTGAAATTTACTTAACGATAAGTGTGATTAACTGGTGCATTAACAATGATTATCACATGATTAATCCTTCACTGAATAATGACTCGGATAAATTTAAATTTCATCTGTGCTTTTCCCAAAAATTAATGGAATTAATAATTGATTTACAGCAATCATTCCTAATGAGATCGTGGACCACCGCCTAAATCTTCTTCATTAAGGAAATTAAATTTTTTGTCAATAGAGGTATTGGTTAATTGATGCAATTAAAGGAAAAGGGTATGGAATTTGAATTTCATTGTGCGTTTTTACTAAGCAACAAGTTTTCAAGATAAAGAATTATGCGCATTCCCTATGACAGATAACAGAGTTTTGTGGCCTGATAGCATGGCTCCACGAAAATAAACTAAATCACCTAGTGAAAGTTCGAGCCAAAACACAAATGTCCTTTCCGATACCTCACCCAAAAGCATAGACGTCATTAAATCATGGACGCAAGTATTCAATATTCTACAGTATGAATTGGTCAATTTCCTGGATGATTAAGGTGATGAGGAGACGAAGACCATGGCTACCAAATACAAACCTATGGCCCTATTAGAGTTACATAAGATAGAAACGATGCCTAGACTCCTTCCCTACAATGATATGGTCGGTTGGGCACTGGAAAACGTTGATATTCCGACTAGGACCATCTTCAATTCACAAAAGGTCACAGTTGGATCTTTCCGACTAGAACATCTATAGGTAATGTACAAATTGTCTCCAACACCCAATTTCATTTACAATGCCAGTTTCCTAGTGGACTTTGACAAGAAGGAATGTGTCCAATATGGAAAAAACCAACTCGACTTAATTAAGAATTGGTACTCTCACCCTGAGAAGTTCAAAGATGACTCCCATGGTTTATATACAATCTCTTCACTAGAGCCTCACATAGTGTATATATAAATGATGATGTGTAGACTCTATGGGAGGGAAAACACATCCCATTTCTTGTTACAGTGGCTACCTATTATGCACACGGTGGCAGAGAGGTATTATTTTGACTAGGCAAAGATGTTGTCACATAGTTTTGTTAAGGATATTACAGGATATCAGTCACTGAAAGCCAAGGGGAAACTTGCCTCATTCTTCATGACGACTTATATCATCGACGTCGTCTTCTTTATGACACCTTTTCCCCTAATGTGATGGAACTGGACTCCAACTAGTGCTGAGCCCATACATGTTTATCATTCAAAACTTTGGGAAGATAAAGCCAAAGATTTCTTCAACGAAATTTGCAACTGGGTGGTGGTACCGATGCATACCGCTATATATGATTTCCCACCTCCCAGGATTTCTGACAAAATAGTGGCTAATCTAGGCAAGATCACCGATTAGTACAACGAAGAGAAATTCTCCTATATTAGGGTTTTTTGTTGTTCAGTTCCCCCACATGCTCTACTTGAATTTTTACCAGATCGATTGGTGTGCTGTGAAATCACACATCAAATTGTGCATGGAAGAATTAGTAAGGAGATGAAAGCAGTACAGAAAAGGGTATGGCCCACTTCCCCCCTGTAGATTGGTATGTTTTCTCTGCTAGATTTCAACCATTCGAAAGTAGAGGCCGCGACCATGGAAGAAATCAAGATGGTCAATATCGAATTCAAAAAGCACGATCTGCTGAAGATTGTAGGTTATCACATGGCCGTATGTAATTTGAAAATATATGAACATGAATATTCTCCTCAGGACAAAGTATTCCGAAGGGAAAGGTCCTATCAAGAGGTTTTGAGTCGAGTTCAAGCCCTGTCTCCAGAAAAATTGGTTGAGTTTTATAACTTCCAGATGCATCGAAGAAATAGCCTTCCCAAAGTATTGCAGGGAAAGACCCTAATACTTCCAGCTACACAACAAGTTGAGACCTAGGGCTTGGAAACAAGGAGCTCCAGTAAACAGGATGCTCGAGAAATTTTGGAGAGGACTGAGATTTTTACTCAGAAGAAAGACACCACATTGATAGATCCACCAAGAGATCACACTGAAACTTAGACTGAGGCATTGATAGAAAAGGGAGAAGAAAAACCACTATCCACACCAGGTAAACCAGTTAATGATAGAGCCAGTAGGTAGCCATCCACTGAGATAGGCATTCCTATCCAATCTGTCACACCCTTACAGTTCAGTAGAGGGACCCCGGGTGTAGAATTTGTATTCATAAAATACCTTATTCCTATATCGGCATAGGAGATGCCCCCTTCAAAATTCTTCTTCAATAAGAAGAGAAGGGTGATAGTAAGGAGAGAAACACATCAAAGGGATGGTGAGACTATCAAGAAGAATAGGGTGCTATTGGATGGGTAGGCCCTAAAAGAAGAAGACTTCGCTACATATGTTGTAGGCTCACTAGGAGCTTTTGCAACAACAAACTAGTTTTCAGTGGGAAACATGAAGGAGAAGTTGAAGCATAAGGATCTTCTACTAAGCCAGTTGCAGGAAAAATTAAAGACTATAGAGCAGGAAGTCAGGAGCGATATGAACAAGAGTTTCAAGCATATTAGAGTCTGTGATACACAGGAAATCCTGCAGCTCAAATCCAGTCTCGACGAAATGCACAAGAACACACAGGGGATTAGAGAATGGGCCTTTCATCAGGGAGAGTTGGTAAAACAAATACACGCCAAAATAAACTTGACTGAGAATACAACTGTATATATCATAATGTTCCAAACGAAAGAATTAGAGGTGCGTGAGAAGCTGGGATCAACACAAAAAAGCCTTTTCACTAAGGTAGAAGCTGTCTAAAACCATTTTCGGGTGGTCGACCAATCCTTGAATAACATCGGTTTAAAGGAGAGAGAGGCTATTGTTGCTCGAGGTAATTTCCAAGAAGAAGTTGTGACATTAGCAAGAGAAGGAGTATATGTGGCCTCCAGATTGTCTCCCTCGAAACAAACCAGAGGCAATATTATATTGAAGACCTGGGAGACTAACATAGTGAAAAGTAAAATAAAGGCTAAGGAAGTGAAGAGGGATTGTGAAGACACTTTTCATTCACTCGATAAAGAGTCATTAGGCCTTGGAAAATATAATATCTCTGAACTATTGAGACAAGTTGATATAGAAAAGCATTAACTTAATATCAAGACAAGCATGGAAGAGCCTCAGGCTGAAATATTGAAATTGAAACAGATTGATATTACTCAGATAGATAGGTGGCTAGTGAAACCCAGTCTCCAGCTACAGTCTATAGTTTCAGAAGACAGGAGAATGGAAGGAAAAATGCCTCACTTAGAAACAAAATTATATCTGTATGAGGAAAACGACTTAAGAGAACCATCTAGATTGGTGGCACAATTCATGGGCATGTGTCAAATGTCTTGAGCAAGGAAAATGAAGCACTTCCGGGAACAAATGAGATAACCTCTACACATCATTTTTACATATCATGATTATAATACTAGTTGTTTCTGAGCTGGAGAAGAAGAAGGAAAAATGCCTCCGCCAACATAGTGAAGAGACAAGAGAGATGCAAGTGAAGCGTTTCAGATTTTACATTTTGTAATTTTACTATTTTACTATTTTAGAAATAAGGATAATTCCAACCACTTAGGGTTGAGAACATTTTTTATAAATACATGTTTCAAAGATTGAACTAAGGGTTGCTTCTTTCCGAATGTAATTAAGAGAAGGTCTCCTTTGTGAGAATGAATACAAGCGTAGACAGAGATTCCAATATTTGTGCAGTCTGAGTTATGTTTCCTCTTTGTACTCCATATTTATTATTTCTTTAAATGTCTCTTTGATAAGTTAGTGTTTACAATTTAGTAAAATAGCTATTGTAATCACACCAAACTGGTTGTTCGTTAAGAAAGCAGTTTTTCCTCTGTATTTGTTGTCAGTAAATACAAGACCTATAATCTACTTGGATAACTAAATCTTATATCCTTTCAAGAGTGCATGCTTTCTTTTCTTCTACTGTGAACAGGATAAGATTCATCTCTGCATTGATGCCTTGTTTTGTTTAAAAGTTTTGTAAGTTTCTCTCACCCCACCTAATTTCATAAATCGACTCGGATGACAAATTACGGCCTATGTATTGTTCTATTTTTATTTTAATTTGAGGAATTAAGTCTTTTATAACTATCGAAATAAAAATCATTTCATAAAATCAACATTTATATTTATGATGCCTTGACATTATGCTTCTAAGCCTTAAGTGCAATCTCAGGAACAACATACTGTATCACACCAAAAATACTTTCTTACTATAACTTTTTGTTTCCTTCATTTATTGTATCACCACAATATTTATCTTCTCATGACAAAGGAAAATTCTCCTTCGATATAGTATATTGCACTCCAAAAATCATCTTGGTGTGAAAACTCCTTGTTTATCACATTTAGGAAAAGTTTACACCTTTGTGGTGTATCACACCATAAATTATTTTGGCGGGATACATGGAACATCATTAAAAATCATTTGGTTATGAAACTTCTGTTGAGAATTATAGCTCAGACAGGAACTTCCTCACAAGTTAAGTGTGAATGTTCAGGAAGTAGCTAGAGATATTTTTGAAAAGTAATTTTATTTTGTAATTCACTTTAGTAAAAGTGAATTTTTTTTTTTTATCAGTCGAGTATAAAAAGTGTATTTCATGCATGCATGACTTAAACTAGGAGCAATCTCAAAAATATATTATTGTATTGGACCCAACTAAAAGTATAAAGAAATGTCAATATAGAGAGTTCATACACACATGACTAGTTGAGTAGGTTGAGAAACCGAGAGAGAGAGGGGGGGAAGTTCAGGCAAAGGTGAATCCATACAGTCATTTATATATCCAAGTCATATAGCCATACAATAGGCCATACTTTCTTAGAATTTAATTCCACTCAACCGTACAATGTTATTTTTTATGGTATCTTGCAAAGGTTTCAATTTGTTGGAAATGTAATCCATTAGGGTTACTTACTTAACTAAATATGAATATTCAAGTAATATGAAATGTTATTAGAAGTCCAAGAGACCTCTTGGAAGATGAATCCAAATATCACATCAATGTATTAATAGATGTATCATATCAATGAATAGTACCTCACGCTTATCTGAATTCATGTGTCTAACAGTGGTGTCATAGTCGCCTCAGTTCTTAGGCCTGAATTGCATTATGGTAGTCTTCCATATTTGACTATGTTGGCATTTTCACAAGTTGAGTGTGCTTGTCATTGATGGCAAGATTAGAGTATACATCAATGGCAAAAGAACAACAGTGATATTGGAAAAGCGATGTTGATAGGGTTACAGGCAAAGTGTGCATGGAAAACACAACAGTGAAGACACATAAGAGAAAACTCAGAAGAGATAGCGCTTTGCACATAACAGAAGCAAAGATGACTTCCAAATCATCAAGACTCGCAGAAGGATCAAATTTCGAGGCCTTTGGCACTTAGAAATTCTTCCAATTCAACAGGAATGAAGCGTAGGAGGAGGAGCAACTTGGGTTGTCGATCATGGATCAAGGAACGTTGTGGGTCGTTAGATCATAGTCCAGTTACCAAAGGAAGCGTAGATGAGGAGATCAGATCTCAGACGTTGATCTAAGCGTGAGGACTGACCATCGTTGGATCCAGAACAACGTGCACAACCTTCAAGTGCAAGGTGAAGCGGGCTTAGAATGTCCCAAAAGTAGGGGGACCGTTCGATCCGAAGGACAAGTGGTAGAAAATGAGGAGTTTCACGATTTCGGGAATCTGGAGTACAGAGGAAGTTATTTTCCAAAGTCGCGAAATGCGAAATTGCGATATGATTTGAGTTGTTGGATCAAGGACTAATCTGGGCTGTCAGATCTAGGAGGTGAATGTGGAAGACCAAGTAAGCAAGAAATAGGTGGCAGACTACGTCAGCCAGGACACATGGTGAGAGATCAACATTTCATTGACTGAAGGGTCAAAGGAAGGAGGTTCTCTAACCTCCAAAGTTGCGGAACGCGAAATCGCGACATGATCTGAGCCGTCGAATCGAGGAGATATCTGGACCATTGATTGTTCAGGGAGACAAGACGTGAAGTTGCGAAACTCTAAATCGTGATTTGATCACAACCGTTGATCAAGGAATCATTCTGGACCATTGATCTGGCACGACGAAGAACGAAGTTAGAATTTTCGAACGTGAGATCTGGACTGTTGGATCACTGAGGAGTGTGAGTTGTTGATTTGGCACCTGTGGATATCGAGATTTCAGTAATCTGGAGAATAGAGGAATCTTCTTTGCAAATTCGTGAAATGCAAAGTCACAAAGTCAATTTGAGCCGTTGATTGCAAGGGAATCAAGGACCGTCAATCTGGTCTCGAGAAATTCATCGATTCGGGGATCAGGAAAGTGAAGAAGATAGGTGAGAGAATTCACAAAGCTCGCAATGTCCCGAAGTGAGAAATCATGAAGCAACTATTGGCGTAGGCCTGTGGTCATAGCCAATGGTCACATGAGAAGAAGAGAAGGGAAGGAGCTAGCGGTGCTAGGCTCCATTTCAGAGTTTCACGAATCAAGAAAACCAAGGTGACTCACAGTTGATCACCCGAAATGAGAATTGAGAAATGACTATTCTTTAGGCTCTTGGTCACCACTGGTGGTCGCGTGAAAGGAAGGGGCTTAGCCAAAAGAGCTAGCTCCCACAGTGTCATTTTTCGCAAAAAGTGAAAAAGACGCGAAGAGCATGAGTGCATGGAGGATATCTAGGGAACTGCCGAAAACCACTGATTGTTTCTACATAAAGAATTCGAAGAGGCTTCAGGGTGATCGACAAAGAAGATGATGAGTCTCTACTGCCAGAGAGGCTAAGGAATCTCAGCATAATGGGCACTAATGATGATCTCATGAGAAAAAGAACTTCTAGATAATTTGAAGAGTCTCGAGGTATATGTCAGTGGTATAAAGACTCATCATAGAGACGATTGACAGATGGAAAGGCGTTGAAGACTGTAGCTGTCAGAGAAGACAAAGATTCTCGTCATAACGGCCATGAATGAAGAACAGACTCAGTGTAATCACTAGAGGGGATGAAGAGTTAGTTGGATGATCTGGTAGAGGACTTGGGATCATAAATATATGTAGAACAGATAAGAGGAGGTTGTTGTTGTTGAGAGTGATTCATGCAGGTAAAAGTAGATTGTTTGTAGCAGCTGAAGGAGAGAGAGAAGAGGCATAGCGCATAGGATAGAAATGCATGTCTGAGAAAGAAAGAGGTGTTCGAGGTGCACTTTCCAGAGACAGAGAAGAAGAACAGAAATCTCAAAGAATAATGAGAGCAGGAAGACACTGATGCAGACAGAGCATATCAGTGCAGTAGTACAATGATGAGACCGGTAAGCTATAGATAAACATTGTATCACTATAATAAGTTAGTAACGAATTTTTTATATTTCAGGGTGCTTGGGAGGTGCTTGGGAGGATTGGTGTCCTCATAGTTTCAAGTGGGTTCTTGAAGAACAGGGAGTTGTAGCTTCCATCTGGTTATAGCCAGAAAAACTAGGGTGGCAGGGTGGTGCAAGGGAGAACTATTGTTCTCTATTATACAGGTTGGTGTTTGTGTGACTGGAAGTTTGTGCTGGAACACTCAGGGAGATGGTGCTTCCTTCTAGTGGGTGATAGAGAAACTAGAGAGTTGGTTCTCTCAGCAAGTTGCATCTTGCAAGATAGAGGTTGTAGCCTCACAATGAGTTGGTTCTCATAAGAATGATAATGTAAAGAAAATAATTATTACTTATCATATCAAGAAGAAGAGGTTTTTTCCTTTATGGGTTTCCTCGAGAAATATCTTTTTATGTGTATTTCATGTGTGTGATTGATGTTTAAAGTTCTAGTGCTTACTTCCTTGTATCATTTTGATCATGATTGAGTGTTCTGTGAAGAGTTTAAAATGGGTATAATTGTTTAAGCACAGGGACAATTGATTCACCCCCCCTCTCAGTTGTCCAACAATTGGTATCAGAGTCAGTTCCTTTTATCTAAAGGTATATCAATAAGCTTAAACATGTCAAGCCATGAAGGAACTTCAACCAATAAGCCCCCCATGTTCAATGGAACAAACTTTGCCTTCTGGAAAGTTAGGATGAGAACTTACATAACAACTTTAGGTGAATATGTCTGGGATGTGGTAGAGACTGGTTATGTAAAGCCAGTTGTACTAGATAATAAGGATGACAAGCTAGAGTTCATCTTCAACGCTAAGGCTATGAATTCTATTCTGAGTGGGCTTATAGAAGTAGAATTTGTAAAATTTATGCACTTAGAAACTGCCAAAGAAATGTGGGACAAACTCATTAGCAGTTATGAAGGTAATGAGAAGGTAAAGGATGCCATGATTCAAGCCTACATAGTATAGTTTGAACAACTAAAGATGAAAGAGGATGAAGTTGTTGGGAAGTACTTTGTGAGAGTTGAAGAACTAGTAAATCCAATGAAAGCACTTGGTGAAAAAATTGAGGAACCTTCTTTAGTTCAGAAAATTTTGAGATCTCTACCAGATAGGTTCAACCCGAAGGTCTCTGCTATAGAATAACTTAATAACCTAAAATATTTGTCTTTTGATCAACTTCTAGGAACGTTGAATTCATATGAAATGAGGATAGGTGAAGATAAACCCACCTCTAGAGAATCATCATTTAAAGTAGATAAGGATGAGGATTCTGAGCCTGATGAAATTGAAGCAAAATTTGTGAGAAGACTAAAGAAAGGATCAGGCAAGTATCAAGGAAAGTTTCCCTTCAAGTTTTTTAACTGTGGAAAGATAGGCCACTTTGCATCTAAGTGTCCACACAAGAAGCAGGAATAGAATTTTGAAGGTGAAAAGAAGTACAAATCCAAAAGATTTGATAAAAGAAAAAGTTTATGTGTAAAC
Organism: Picea sitchensis; assembly: GCA_010110895.2. Classification (NCBI taxonomy): domain Eukaryota; kingdom Viridiplantae; phylum Streptophyta; class Pinopsida; order Pinales; family Pinaceae; genus Picea; species Picea sitchensis. The sequence goes on along the minus strand of SNQJ01S0085119.1, from coordinate 29,188 downwards.
AATGATGACTCTTTAGAAGACACAGACAATGACTCTTCCTGTGAAGATAAGGTAAATGAATTCATGTTTATGGCCAAAGAGGATTATGATAATAAAAGCACAGGAAGTGATGATAATTATGAAGAAGTTGTGGTTGATATGGAAGGTGAACTAATCAGTTCCTTAGAAGAAATTGATAGACTCGAACTTGAAAAAATAAAAATAAAATAGTTGTTGATGGAGTTTGAAAAGAATGATGAAGACTTTTCCCTGCTAAAGGTGGAGTTAGAAGAGGCAAAGAAAATAGAGGACATTATGAAACAAAAATTATCATAGAAGAAGGAAAGATGTGAATCCATAGAGTAAGAGGTAGTAAAGACCAGAAAAGAGATGGAGAAGTTCAAAGAATTGTATCTCCAAAATCTTCCAAACATTAAAGCCTCAAAAGGATTAACCACCATTTTGAATCAGCAAAGGAATCCAAATTTGAAAACCGGTTTGGGTTATGAAGAAGGATCAAGTGGTAGTCAGCCAAGAAACAAAGATTCCATCAAGTTTGTCAAATATACATTCA
>SNQJ01S0085119.1:8885-21527 GCA_010110895.2 Picea sitchensis | reverse complement strand
TAAGAACAACATCGATATTGGCAGAGCAATGTTGACAGGGTTACAGGCAGAGTGTGCATGGAAAACACAACAGTGAAGACACAAAAGAGATAGAACTTTGCACATTACAGAAGCGAAGATGAGGTCCAAATCATTAGGACTTGCAAAAGGATCAAAGGTCGAGGCCTTTGGCACTTAGAAATTATTCCAAGTCGGGAGGAATGAATCTCAGGAGGAGGAGAGACGTGGGCCATCGATCGTGGATCGAGGAGTGTTGTGGGTCATTAGATCAGAGTCCAGTGACCAGAGGAAGTGCAGATGAGAATATCAGATCTCAGGCATTGATCTGAGCACGAGGAACAACCATCATTGGATCTAGAAGAACGTGCACGACCTTTAAGTGTAAGGTGAAGCAGGCTTACAAAGTCCCGAAAGAAGGGGGACCGTTTGATCTGAAGGACACGTGGTAGTAGATGAGAAGTTTCACGATTTTGAGAATATGGAGAACAGAGGAAGCTTCATTGCAAAGTAGTGAAATGTGAAGTCATGAAGTCGATCTAAGTCATTGATTGGAAGGGAATCGAGGACCGTCGATTTGGTCTCGAGAAATTTGTCGATTCGTGGATCGGGAATTTGAAGAAGATAGGTGAGCGAATTCACAAAGATTGAAATGTCCCGAAGTGAGAAATCATGAAGCACCTATTGGCGTAGGCCTGAGGTCACAGCCAGTGGTCACATCAGTGGAAGAGAAGGGAAGGAGCTAGTAGTGCTAGGCTCCATTTCAGAGTTTCGTGAATCGGGAAAACTAAGGTGACTCATAGTTGATAACCCAAAATGCGAAATCGTGAAATGACTATTGGTTAGGTGCTTCGTCACCATCAGTAGTCGCGTGAAAGGAATGGGATTATCCAGAAGAGCTAGCTCCCATTGTGCAGTTTTTCGGAGAAAGGGAAAAAGGCTCTAATAGCATGAGCGCGCAGAGGATCTCTGGGGAACTGCCAGAAACCACTAATTGTTTCTACAAAGATAATTTGAAGAGCCTTCAGGGTGATCGACAGAGAAGACGAAGAGTCTCGAATTCCAGAGAGGCTAAGTAATCTCAGCATAACGGGCATTGATGATGATCTCACAAGCAACAAAACTTCCAGAGAAGCTAAAGAGTCTCGAGGTATCTGTCAGTGGTATAAAGACTCATCACAGAGACAATTGACAGATGGAAATGTGTCGAAGACTGTAGCTTCTAGAGAAGCCAAAGAGTCTTGGCATAACGACCATGAGTGAAGAACAGACTCACTGTAATCACTAGAGGGGACGAAGAGTTAGTTGGATGATCTAGAAGAGGACTTGGTATCATAAATATATGCAGAACAGAGAAGATGAGGTTATTGCTCTTGAGAGTGATTCATTCGGGTAAAAGTAGATTGTGTGTAGCAGTTGAAGGAGAGAGAGAAGAGGCGTGACGCATAGGATAGAAATGAATGTCTAAGAAAGAAAGAGGTGGCCAAGGTGCACGTGCCAGAGACAATGAAGAAGAACATAAATCTCAAATAAGAATGAGAGCAGGAAGACATTGATGCAAGCAGAGCATATCAGTGTAGTAGTACAGTGATGATATTGGTAAGCAATAGATAAACATTGTATCACTGTAATAAGTTTCAGTAACAAAGTTTTTATATTTCGGGGTGGTTGAGAGGTACTGGGAGGATTGGTTTCTTCAGAGTTTCAAGTGGGTTCTTGAAGACCAAGGAATTGTAGCTTCAATCTGGTTACATCCAAAAAAACTAGGGTGGCAGGTTGGTGCAAGTGAGAACAATTGTTCTTTGTTATACAGGTTGTGTGCTTGTGTGAGAGTTTAAAATGGTTATAATTGTATAAGGACAGGGAAAACTGATTCACCCCCCCCCCTCTCAATTGTCCAATAGAATCATGCAGAAATTCCTATGTTTGATAACTTCCATCCCTGCAAGTTTGTCATGGGCACTCATTTCAATGTCAGAAATGCCTAGCTATCACTCTACCTTGTCTAGTCAATTCCTAAGCTAGTCATTATTTCCACAACTTCTCTTACTCGAAAATATTCTCTATAGGCACATTAGGATTTCTAGGAAATTAGAGGTATCATCATTATATTTCTCCATGTCTTTGAATGAGATCCTTCTCTCCCTCTCTCCTTATAGTTCTTGTTCATGTTCTTAGTTCCTAGTCTCTGCCTAAGCCCTACTCTCTTTGTGTACTAGAGAATTTTGTTGAATCCATTAATTTTTTCCATACCAATTCTATGGATAACAATGATAGGTTCATAGCCATATTGGTCACATATGCCATACCTATCCTAACCAGTTTCTTTCACTATAAATACTTATAAATTTATGGTTCATTTTTCCTCGAGATATGGATGATACGTGGCTCGATTGTTTTATCTATTTCCGGTCAATTTTTCTAGTGGACGTTTACTAAATATATGGTCACTCAATAGGGATTCTAGTTTAATCATTCTCGTGGTGACCTCCCTCTCTCTAAGCAGAATCGTGACACAAAATTAGGGTTTCCATTACCAGAACCAATCGGAATAGTTCCTACCACATCGTCGACTAGTTTAACCTCAAGAAATCTGAATTTGAGTCTTGAGTAACATAAGCAAGTAGAGAAACTAATAATCATAGTTTGACCATGCTTGATTAAATATCTTGATAGGTGATTTATTCCTTTGATGGAATGTGGGTAAAGAATTCCTATGAGGAGGATTTTAGTTAGTGCGTAAAAGGTAATTGGCAGAACCAACTTGGAGTTGACCTCATATAGTGCATAAATGGTTGAATACACTATGAAAATCCAAGTTTTGTTGTGTGGTCCTCTTCGCATGCCTAAGAAATCCAAAAAAAAATCCTCTCTCTTTCCACCTAACAGTCATCGTGGGTTCAACCTCTCTTGAATGCATGCAGAGTGAAACTTTATGATTTTATGATGGCCATTCAATGCTTTATTTTATTCATTTAATGGAAAATGATACTAGCTAATGGATATTTGAAAGGCTATTCTTTCTTTATCCACCTTGTCCTAGAAAAAAATCATGAAGGGGCAATTCATTAGCTTGTCACCACTTCCATTCACATCCCACAATTTCAACACATGTCAGAAGAATAACACATTCCATCATGTTGGTATTGAGTCTTCCAATTGCATGTAGTTTTCTTGAATGTCAAAGTTGGGTCAATTGGTTAAGACTTATTCATCCATGAACATATTGTAGGAGAGATATATTCTTATCATAGAACCATATAGAGACTTTGTAAATATCTAGCTTCATTCCTACTATTTCATCTACTTCTCAAATCTGGTCATAAATTGAAAGGGTATTACTAGATTTTGTTTTAGGTTTCCTCTCAACTTTTGTTTTATTCAATCTTTATTTGACTAAAGTGTATTTGATATTTTTTCATTCCTCCATTATATCAAAGTCACTTTGAAATATTTTCTTTTTTACTATACTTACATTGTAGAAGGGTGCATTTTCAGTAGAAGTCGACACCCTTGATTTGTTGAGTCTACATAGTTGAGTTTTCATTGTAAACTCTCCTTGGAGTTGCAAGAAACCTTTGACATATAATTATGTCTTTGAATGGATCGAGTTGACGAATTATTAGAGTTACTAAACACTCTAATACTCTCTTCTATAGACAATACAGTCACCACTAACATAACAACTCTCATTGATGTCCTAACTTGCTTACAATATTCACAGGACAAAATCGAATATCTCCAACTTTAATCACAACTCCAACAAGAAGAAATACAACAAAAGAATAATCATTTTGAACTAGTCCTTGCTCAAAACAATTCTCCTTTTGAATTTGAGAATGATTCCTATCAATAACCAGTGCAAGAGAAACTCTGTAAGCTAGCTTCATATATGAATGCAAATGAAGTTCAACTTCCTCTTTTCAAGCCAGTCATCCAAACTTGGGAAGAAATCGGGCACAACAAGCATAGAATATGTATCAGATATGAAAAGGAAGTCACTATTCATATTCTAGATTATACCAAATTGATCCAGTTCTAGAGTGTTAGATTACTTCACGATAATTCATATTCACTTGCTCCAGTTTAAGAGAAGAATCCAAAATACCAACATCATCATTGAGGTGGCCACGTGGAATATCATGGCTTCTATATTCATTCTTTTGTGCATTATGGAAAAAACAATCATCATTCATAAAAATGTTATAACTACCACAAATATGCAAGAGTAAAGAACTACTATGGGTGGATGACTTCTTGGTAATGGTCATCAACAATCAAGAAGATATATCATTCATACCGTAGAATTCAATATCGATTATTAACACATATTATTGTGGAAGGATTTGCATATTCTCACCTTGTACCTAATAGGGGGGAACAACATCATCGATTGACAGTTGGGCTTCAAGTTTCAAAGTCTTATTAATCAAGAAGTAACAAGAGAGCATGAAAAGAGAGCGTGATTTGGATTGTGGTCATCCAAAACCACCATATTGGTTTATGGTTTTCCTTAAACCACCACTTAGTAGAATACTTACAACTTTTTCTAGACAATGGTTTGTGGTTTTCCTTAAACCTACACTTGGTATAATACTTTCAACTTCTTCTATAGAACAATTTATGGTCATATTTAAACCATCATTCGAGATCACTTCCAATTAGAAAAAGACATCAGCTTCATCTTCTATCTAACCTTGGAAATGTTTCGAGAACCATTGAGCCCTAGAGCCAAGTCCCATAGTTTGTGCTCATCTATAAACCATCAGATTGGTTTATGGTCTTCCTTAAACCACCACCACTATTTAGTAGAAGACATCAACTTATGTTAGCCATTTGGTTTGTGGTCATCCCAAAACCACTAGATTTAGAGAGCACACTCAACCATCAATAGTTTCACACTTCAAGATTTCAAATTCTCGGTTCTATAATTTAGCTCTCATCTTGGACACACATACACCCCTTCATATTAAAGGGGGGATGTTGGAAATGAAATACGTTAGGGTTAATTACTTGATAGAATATGAATAGTCAAGTAATAGGAAATGTTATTAGAAGTCCAAGGGACATCTTAGAATATTAATCCAAAGGTCACATCATTGTATTAACATGTGTATTATATCAATGAATAGTACCATCACTATAATAATATCACGCTTGTCTAACACCATCTATTTTTTTTTCGAACAAATGAAAATATTATTTGAAGGAATAATTACACATGTATGTGTGAAACATATTTTATTCTTCGGCTATTTAATTTCCAACGCTTGTGTGATTGATTCTATGGTATAAAATTTAATTTTATCATTAATTAAATTCAAAAATACACTTGTTTGATTGAGATCATAAGGACTTTATTCTCCTAGGATTGGAAATTTTCATATGGTATCAAAGCTTATTTATTTGATTGATATTATTTAGGATTTGTAGCAGTAAATCAACTATGAGAAAGAAGGATGAGAATTGAGAGGGTTTCAAAGTATTATATTTAGATTTGAGTGTTTTTGTAGTAGATCTTAGAGATGGCAACAATGTGCCTCATGTTTGATGATGGATTGGATGGTGACTTGAATTTCTTATCATGGAAGGTGAGGGTTACCCTCTTAGTAGAAGATAATGATATCTAGGATATTATCAAGAACATTGTGATTCCACCTACATATCCAAAACAATTGGTATCTCATAACAAGAGGGAAGTGAAGGCCAAGTGGGTGACCTTGGATTCCTTAAAGGATCATGTAATACCTCATGTATCCAAGAAGAAGATAGTGAAGGATATTTTTTATTCTCTGGTTAGTCTTTACTAGAATCAAAACATAAATAGGAATATGATATTGCAAAACAAAATCAAATCCAAAGTGATGAACAAATTAGACATAGTCACGAATTAGCTTATGAAGGTAACATAGATTTTTAATGGACTTGTAAAAGTTGGGATAAGGTTAAATACATAGAGCTAGTGACATGGCACTGAATGGATTCTCGGATTCATGGGAACCATTTTTTAAAGGTGTTTGTGCTTGGGAAAGAATTCCTAACTTTGAGAGGCTTTGGGATGATTGCATCCAAGAGGATACTCAAATGGATTCAAAGGCCATCAAGGAGGATGGTGAAGAGAACATATCTCTATTTGGTTAGTCAAATAAGGGCAGAGGTAAGGGACAAAACAAGGGTAAAGTAAAGAGTGAGGTGTGAACCTCATTGACAAGAAATAAGGACTTGAGTAAAATCAATTACTTCAGTTGTCATAAGCACAGTGATTATACACCATAGTCTTCAAAGAAGAAGAAGGGTAAAGAGGAGAAAAAGGAGAAGCAAGCAACACTCTTTGCAGAAACTCAAATGAACAAGATTTCCCCTAAATTTGAGGAGGATTTCATATTCGTATCTTGCCTTTCTACTAGCATGAATCACAGGAATTTGTGGTATGTGGGTAGTGGGGCATCTCGACATATACATCAACTCGATAGTTGTTTTATAGTGTGAATAAGTGGGACTCGAGTATAGGTTGATCTTGGTGATAATTCAGATATTCAATTACCTAGTAGCAAGGTTAATTTTCTTCCTTCAACTCCAGGTTAGGTAATTCTTTAGATTTGACAATGTCTTATTTGTAGTACCTAGTAGCAAGAGTTGGTACTATTCCCTTCCAACTCCAGTTAGGTAATTCTTTAGATTTGACAATGTCTTATTTGTACCACATCTCAGGAAGAACATGCTTTTAGTTTTAGTTATAGACGATAAGGTATTTGCAATGGATTTCAAGAACTAGAAAGTCCTTGTTAGATAAATGAATATAGCCCAAATATAACTAAAGTAATAGGGATTAAAGAAGGTAAGTTTTAGAAGTTGCAAGGTGAACCTGTTTAATCGCTAGTGCATAACAGTGACAACTTGTGCAAGTTTTGGCAAAAGAAGATGTGGCACTTGCATCATAGGGAGTTTCTTATTCTGAGGGAGATAGTCATAAGTCTTGAAAAGTTAAGTATTAAGAAGAATGGTGTATGTATATGGTGCATTCTTAGAAGGCATGCCAGGGATACTTTCCTAGGCAACAAGCATAGGTATAAGGCTCATATTTTCTCCCAAATAATGGATGGATGTCTTAATGCTGAAATTTTCCATGCCATTCATGTTTTGATTTTGGTCTCAAGAATGCACTAGTACTACAAAGGTCGTGTACCTAAAATGATCTAGATGAGACACACATTATACATTCTAGTTTTTGTACTCTTATCATACAACCCATTGCAAATCGAGAGTGGGATAAGGGAAGAAGACTACCCTAAGGATATGGTAGGGTAGTCAACCAATAGTCTTCTTACAATTGGTAATTTTTCGATCTTGGAGTAAGTTTCTAAAGAATCCTCTTGGAGAAATATTGGAGCTAAATACTTGACAAAGAGGACATCTACAACCATATAGAAAAGGTATAATAGTTTGAAAATTTAGTTAAATGTATGTTTATCTTTTAAAATTCATAAATTTTCCTTGAGGGTATGAATCTCTACATTTGCATAGAATTTATTATATTGTTATGGAATTTAAAACCTTCATTTAGAACTACTAATATGGTCTTCCAAGTATCTGAACCTATTTATAAAACCCTAAATCGTTTGAGATATTATTGAATTTTTTGGAAAATATTTTATATAATTTTTATGTACAAACATAGTCAACCACAACATGATTTAGGGAAACTAGAATTTACACCATGACTATCATTTAAAAAATTAGTGGTTGCATCATATAGTGGCCTATTCACTTCTTCCCAACACAAAATTTGGGTTTTTAAGGGAATTTGAGGAAAGTTTTCTAGGTTATTCACCTAGAAAGGAATGCAATAACTATTTGTGTTAAAATGTGTTGAATCTTTCCTAATATACCATAGGATTTCATTTTCATTTGATCAAAACCCTCTCTAGTAATTAAAGAGGTTTTTTATTGCGTTGGATACATTTAATGAAATATTTTCATGGTTGAGGTTTACTAGACTATTTCATATTTCTTCTTGTTGAGAATATCTCTAAAAAGGACCAGCAAGAAAACTAAAATCATATTTAGTTGAAAACATATTACTTTTAGCTAACACATTATTTGTATTTGAGGAAGGTTTAGGTATTTGGAAAAAATTGTGTTACCTCAATTAAGGGACTATTAGTACCATGTAGATAACATTTGTAATACTTCCATAGAGAGTAACAAAGGTCCATTGAATGACTAGTGGATGATAAGTCATTGTTGGCTAGAATTTGTATTGTTTATTATGTAATTAAGTATATCAAACTACACTATGCTAGATTGTGTTAATTATATCACAATGAGAAAATTATTTTAATACTGTAAAATTGAATGGAATAATTTGTGTTTGTGTTATCTCGAATATCATTGAATGATTCTCATGTATATGTACTTTATGATGTGAGATCGATATGTGTGCGTGTGTGTGTGTGTGTGTGTGTGTTTGTTTTAACATAGATTTATTAAGTGAAATGAAGTGTAACACCCTGATAAACCTATGTTAAAACATGGGGCCCTTCTGAGGCTAAAAAAGGTCACTTTGGAAAACTAGCATATAGTTGAGAAGGATAATGGTTGGGATAAAAGGGTCTAAGGTAGGTGGATTTAATAGGATCATTCTAAGTGTCACCCTCAAATTCAGTAAGGTGTTAAATATCATTACCTAGGTCAATACAGATGGTGAATGTGTGTAATGTCCCCATTTTTGGATTCCTTTACTCAGATTTCTGTTAGTTGTGGAACCTGATTATCTTCTTGATTTAGAGTTATTTGTTTCCAATTGTGTTTATACCCCATCCAGACTTTACACCCCAGAAGAATGTACACTCCTCCACGCAAGGGAGTGCAGGGGGGGTTACCCCCCTACGAGGTCTAGGGGCAAGCGAGCCCCCAGCAAGGGTTCGTGGGTGAAGCACTCAAAGAAAAATTTCCTTGTAAATGTATATTGTAATTTCATTATAAATCTGGATCGGTCATTATAAGGTTGCAGATCTTACTATAGAAGTTATGTTAGGGTTTTTTCCCTAGAAGGAAACCCTCTTGTATGAGGGAAATGTATTGCAGATATGAATCATTGTGAATATTATATTCTGAGTGAGGATATTGTGTGAGAAAGAAAAGGAAGTTACAATGGGTGTGTTGTAGGTTGTATCCCTTCATTTGTTGGATAATAATAAAGGAAGGACCTAGAAATTTATGTGGTGGATGTATCCCACACTGGGTGAACCACATATATCTGTGTCTCTATTATATTGTGTATCTTATATGTTTTATTTCCACATTTGTTTTATTTTATTGCTCCGCAATCCTATTTTTCTAACAATTTCTTGGTCATACCATTGGGGTTGACCAACATACTTTCCACCTTTCAGTCTCGCTTGAACCCCATCTTCACACCGCAACTACAGGGGTTTATGTCGGTGTTCTTTGATTATCTCCTCATATACAACAAGACATGGGAGGATCATTTGAGATAGTTAGATGAGACATGGGGAATGATGGAGAGTGTATTGAGACATGTGACCGAGTACTCTCCATAGGTTGATCTTCGATTAGGATATCATCAAAATAGGGACATGGATATTGGAATGACAAATGATTTACATTGTGGAAATGTGATAGGTATGGAGGATGTATAGACACATCAAGAGGAGATCAATGACACATTATATTGTCTCACGAGGATTTTAGTTGATTGGATGTCCCACCTTCTGGTGGAATATCCCAAGAATTGGTTTGCATGCGAATTGATGGATGGTCATATTTAGGATGACAGGAATAGAGTGGTGGATAATATCATCTACTATAGAGCTATCATATACTTAGTCCCCGAGTCCACAATTAGGGAAGAGATCATGAGGGTTATACATGATACACCCTTGGTAGGGAATCCTCGATACTCCTTGAATTACCAACATATCAAAGGTAGGTTCTCATGGAAGGGCCTTGAAGACGATGTGTGGAGACATGTGAGGGAATGCATGACTTGTCGGAAAAATGAGTCATAGAATACCTACCTAGAAGGATTATGGTATTCTACACTCATTTTAGGATAGAGGTGGGAGAGTGTGTCAACATATTTCAGTACAGGTCTACCATAGGTGCATGGCAGTTAGGAAATTCATCAGAGTATGAGGCGTTGCAGTTAGAAGAGTAGTTGTTTAGGGAGGAGTTTAGAATCCATAGGTTTCCTAAGTACAGTGACCATGATTGGGACATCATATATCTTAGGACATTTTGGCAGGATCTCTACAGATTAGCTAGCACAAAGTTGATCAATGTAGCACAGTTGGAGTTGGTTGGTATGAGGCATAGTGGACTTCTAGTTTGGATGTGGGTTCCAGGAACTCATATGATTGCTCCATTTAATTTTTGTGATGATTCAAGAGGAGATGATGGATATCTTTCTGAGTCCATTGATTTGATTTGATTCAATCATAGGATTTGGGATCCAGGTGTAGATTCCAATAAGATGATGTTGGTAGTGACTTCTTTCCACGGGCATATAGATTTTGAGTTCTTGCAGATTATGGTGTAGTCGGTTGTGGGTGATTTTTCGGATGGTGTCTATATGTGTGAAGTAGGTTGGGTGTGTTGGATTATTAGGGATTTCCCTTATGACACTTAGATATTGAGTGTCGTTGACGCTTTTTTAGATGGTAGCCACAGAGGCTTTTCCTGGAAGATTGATTTTAGAGATGGTTTTGTTGACATCTTCTATACCATCCCCTTGGCAGTTTCTTATCAGCTTCATTCTAGGATTAACACGAGGGGATATGTTGAGGTTTATATGTTATGGTGGGGAAAATTTTCTTTTAAACTTCCCGGGATTGAGTCTAGCAGATATATTGTAGCTTAGGACTTCATTGAGATACATTTGCAAGATACGATCCCTGATAGTGGGGGTGGTTCTTCCAAGTATTACAGATTGGGTTTCCAGTAGTGGAGGATTGTTGGCAACCAAATCAATTTTTTTTTATGATCCTATAAGTGATCTGAAATCGGATTCAGAAGACTGTCAGGGCATGAAAAATGCTCAAAAATGAAAGTGCTCGGAATCTGACGAAACCAGCACCATTGCGTCCGGCTCGTCTTCCTGATTCCGGTGGTATACTTTTTATGTCAAACGGAGTCCGTATGAAGAAGATATCGCCTTCTGTCCGCCAAGCCAAACAGGGAAAATTTTGGGATGCTGACTGTACCTGTCCGTACAGTCCGTACAGGACACGTGTCAGTCCGTACAGGGACACGTGGAAGGTTCGTACGATGACAGGTGGCAAGGTCTGTACAGGACACGTGGCAGCATCGGAAGGTGACACATGTCAGGCAATTTTGGCATTTTCGGTGCACACTTGGACCAATCCTGGAGTGACACGTGTCACCACTGGAAGGGTGACACGTGGCACGGATGACGTCATAATCGTACGGCGATGACGTGGTAGGCTTACGTGTCAGGTGACGTGGTGAAGTGACGTGGCGAGCACGTGGGCGAATCAGTGCTTGACGCGTGTCGTGTTCTGGTTGGATGGAAAAGTGCCACGTGGCCCAATCACGGGTTGCCACGTGGCACCCCGGGTTTAGCCAATGACGGCTATGACAAAAGTTTTGTTTGGGGGCCGACCGGAATTGAACCGGCGACCTCCCACTATACCAAAGTCTCCGCCAATTTCTATTTGCCAATAAACCACCGTGTGTTCATTGTTACATGAGTGGGTAATTTTATATTTAAATTGAAACTTGTGTTTAAACCACGGGGGGTTGGGTCGGGGCTAGCCCCGACCCCCGGTTCTATTGAATTGCGTGTGTTATGTGACCCGAAGCGCGGACGGTGGGGGGTGCGTATGTATAGCCCGAGGTTTTAACCCATAGCGCATATGACCAAGGAATGGGGCGCGGGGTGTGTTTTAGCCCGCGGTTCTATTGTAGAGTTAATGTGACCGGGGGCCGCGCCGACTAAAGGGGCTAGCGCATAGCGCGTGGCCACATGCAACTCATGTGACCTTGCCAAGAGGGGCCGCGCCCAAGAGAAGGGGCTTAGCCCATTATTTAAACTACCATATAGTTAAAGTGGGTTATTTCAACCACTTTTTAATCAATTAATGTAATTTAACCCTTTATTAATGTAATTGGGGGTTATTAGACATTTTTAAAGCCTAATTCTTGGGAGGAAGTTGGAGATTGAAACCAACTTTCCCAACTATTTAACCAAGGCCATGTTGAGGCCATTTGGTCAGAGTTTGAAGCCTTTGTAGAGCTTTTGGACGGTTTTGGAGAGCAGAGATGCTGAGGCAAAGCCAGGTCTAAGCCAGTTTGAGGCAAGGAAGCTGTTGAGGTAGAGATGCTGTCGAACGATTTCTGAGAGTTCGGTATATCCGTTACAGGTGCCGTAAGTTGTGCAAGATTCTAGAGATCATGGAAAACAAGACCAGATTAGTCTAGGAGCCAATCGGCAATTGTAAAGATATACTAATAATCTTTTGAAAAGAAATCAAGAAGCCTCCCTCACAGAGAAAAGGCCCGGAGACGTAGGCAAAGTTGCCGAACTCCGTTATCAAACTTGTGCATTATGGTTTGTTGTTCTTTATTGCATTTCATATTTGAAATTATGTTAATGGCTGTATA
>SNQJ01S0085118.1:42633-66019 GCA_010110895.2 Picea sitchensis | reverse complement strand
TAAAAAGGGAAGTTCGCAGGTTGCTATATAGGCAGGGTGCGAGAATGACCCATTCTCGTAGGTTGCACTATAGCTAGGGTGCGAGGTGTTCACAGGTTGCTCTATAGCTAGGGTGCGAGAATGCCAGCATGTGGGAAAAAAGAGTGTTTTCTCGAATCTTCTAGAAGGAGAAGCCTCTATGCTGAGGTGGCATCCGAATGGTTTGGATCTTACTCGCTTTCATGATTTAGTAGGATCATCCTAACCTCCTCACCTTATCCTCTTCAACTTATAAAAGGAGAGGAGTTCTCATGGAGAAAGTTAGGTTGAGCTTGGGTTAGCTTTGTTGGTTTATGAGCTTGTTAGCTTTGGCTTGGTTAGAGTGGCTTTGAGATTTGCTTTGTTTAGATAAATTGTGAATAGCTATCAAATCTATGGTCTCAGAATCCTTGGAGCAAGAAGTGTGTGGGGAACGAAGGACAGTTGGAAGGGACCTTACGACATCAAGGCTATGGTTGTAATCTCTCTTTCACATTTAATATGATACAGTAATATGATTTTTTCCTATAAAGCATGTTGTGTTTTATTGTATGATTCCTTGATCACATACATAGGTTTATATTGAGTTTATGTTATTGCTATCACTTTGGTTGGTTGCGTTATTTTGCAGGATCATCATTGTACAAGATTTGGAACGGAGCTAGGATAGCGATGGAGAGAGGAAGCGACATTTAAATGGTATGTCACTCATCCCTCTTTAGTTAGTAAATTCAATATCTAAAACTTAAGGAAGGCGTCATGTTCTGTCATGTTTTGTTCTAGATCCAGGTGGATCTAGGGAGATTGGTTTGTGTCCGCACTTACGAATTTATCCAATAACACTGGCTCACATACCTGAACCCTTTTCTCTGGTCTGTTGAGGTTTTCAGCAGGCCTCAACCACCATCTCAGTAGCTTACATTTTCTTTTGACCATCAACTCTGGGCTTTTCTTTCCAACATATATTTGGCGTTCAGTAGCCATCTTGTTGTCCCTGTCTGCTCTCCTGGAAAACCTGCTAATGTCACTCTGCACCCCTGAGTGTTTCCAGCCTCTTCCACAGTCCTCCTGACTGTCTATGGACTGTTGCCTACCTGTAAACAATCCTCTACAGAGTCCTCAGTTCTTTGTCTTCTTCCTGCTCCTTCTATCTGCAATGTACAAACAGAATCAAGCTCTAATACCACTTTGTGTGTATCAGAGTGCTCTTTCGCCTCCAACATCCCTTGCCTAAAATATACAGACAAGATTAAAGCTCTGATACCACTTTGTCGTAGACACCACCTTTGCCTCGACAGAGTCTCTACGTGACCTCCTAGTCTTAAGGAACGTTCATTCACTTCCCTGAGTCGAAGAAAATCTTTCGATCCCCTGCTGGGATCTCCATTTTATCGATCCACAGGTCCTTCAGGAACTCCCCCTGTGTGAAAAACACTAGGCGTGAGCTCCTATCTCCCCAAGCAACCATAGCGCTATGACCAAGGGTCAAACCCAAAGTCACTTGTCATAACTCGCGATCTTGCGAATTCGTGAGTCGAAGCTCCCGACTCTTCCTTTCCATATTTGCGATACCCGAAATGTCGATATGGGTATGGCTCTTCCTCTGTAAGTGCCTTCCTCGCGTGACCACTGGCTAGGATTAACGCTAGCTCCTCTCGCTACTCACACCTTCGCAAGTCGAAGGGTTAAATATCCGTGCTCTTCCCGTGTGAACCTCTGAGACCTAAAAGTCAGCGAAGGTTGACCTTCCTTATGTACTTCTCGCAACTCGCCACTTCGTGAGTTGTAGCATCCAATCTTGGCACCTCCCCTTCATTAACCCTTGAGAAGCTATATTAACTTTTCTTCTTGTTCTCTCACTACTCGTTTCTTCGCAAGTCAAAGGGTTGAGCGCTCATGTTCTTATCCCGCGAATCCCCGAGACACGAAAAGTCAACGGAGTGTTGGCTTCTTTCCTCCTGGTGACGCGTGTCCACCTGTATATCACACGGGCCCCACCTTATGGCTCAGCCACGTGTCCACACGAGCCTCAGCTCTCGACACTTCGTGACTTATGATGTCGAAAGTGACCCCTCTCAACCTCCGAACCCCCGAACATGCGATCGACGATGGGGTTCCTGATCCAACATTCCTCCCGTTCTCTGGATCCAACGACTGTCTCCACTCCCCGTGACTCCGCGACTTCACGACTTGGAGCACCCAACTCTTGGGCCCTCACCCTGCGAACTTCTGAGTTTGCGAGACCCAAATCCTAGATCTCTTTGGCACTTCGCCGACTTCCCGATTGCTGCCACCTGTCCTCCTTAGATGGACCGCTGCAATTCTCTTGAAAATTTTCCACTCACGACTTGGATCACCCAAATCCTAGGCTCTCACCTTACGAACCTTCGAGCTCGTGAGATCCCTAGATCTCTGCCACCTGTCCTCCTCAAATGGACAGTCCCGATCTTCTCACGACTTCACCACTCGTGAAGTCAAGGACTTCCTTCTCTGAACCCTGATGTCCAAATCCCCGACATGAGTGATCTCGTGACATGTGTCCACTCCCAGACGAATGGTTCAGATCTAATCTTGCCTCTTCAAGACTTCTGATGTCGAGTGCCTGTACTTTCATCCTCCAGACTCCCAAACTCCCGAACACTGATATCCCGATCTCCAACCTTTTCGGGACTTCACTTCTGTTACTCTATGCGTGAGGGTTTAAATCTCGTGCAACTCCTGACAGATCCAACAACTTTCAGGTTCTTCGCTCAAGATCTGATGGTTCAAATCATTTCTCCTGTGCACTCCTCCTGTACTACCTCCTGGACATGGAAACCTTCAACGGTCCAAATATTTTTGGCTGATCCGACCGTAGCTATTGCTCCTACTGAGCCTTGGTACTTTTCTTCTGAACTTGGAATAATTTCAAATGCTCAAAGGCCTCGACCTTTGTTCTTCTTTGCCTGTGATTTCTGCAACTTGAGTCCTCGCCTGCGTGTATAAAACCGATGCTTCTCCTGATCTTAGCTCCTGAATCCTTGAAGGATTTTGACTTCTGCGCTGTTGTAGATTCTTCGCACACACAAAGGTGATATCCCTTATGAGCTTCTCTAAGACTCAGAGCTCTAAAGAAAATAATTCCTTCTTCCTTCTCCCTCAGATGGAGAAATATGATGCCCTCCTGGCACTATGTCTACTCAAGCAACCTATTGTTGAGTCTTTTAGGGTGTTCAGCAACCCTGCGAAGATCCTTCTATGGACTTCTTCTTCAATCTCCGAACTCAAAGAGTTCCTTCTGTGCACTCTAGCACTTACTCAATGCCCTCCTGGCAGAGTATCAAGAATCCTCCGATGATTCTTGCTTCTAATGAACTCACAGAAGATTTATTTCTCTGTGCACTCCTTGCATTATCTCAATGCCCACTTGGCAGAGCTTCACAGAACTCCTCATAGCTTATGTCTTCTTCTGAACTCAAAACAAATTTCATCTATGCACTCCTTTGCACCTGCTCAATGCCCGCCTGGCAGAGCTTTTACAGAACTCCTCAGAGATTATGTCTGCAACTGTGTTCTCCACAGCCTTGCCTCCAGAGGTGTTCAACAACCTCAAAGGTATTCCTCTGAATTGTTGATTTCAGCTAATGTGCCCTCCTGGCACGTCTTTGTTTGGATCCGCAGAGTTCAGAAGTGCATCTATGCACTGGTATACAGATACCGTAGTACTCTATCACGCCCTCCTAGAATGAAACCACAAAGAACCTCTCAAGCCTGAAAATCAAACAACTCCCTGCAAATGCACACCTAACATACATCTACAACATACATTGAACACACAAAGACATTCACACAACACAGACAATATGCAGGAAAAACTGCTCTGGTTTGTATTAATAAAAATGCCTCTTTTTTACAAGGTGTTCTGAGCACAAACTTCAATAGAGTCTCAGCTCCTTCTCCACTCTCTCTTGTGCATCTCTAAATTCATCCCTATTACAAAATGAGATCGAAATTGATCTTTTACAAGAGGGGGCTCTTCGAGCTCTTCCCTCCATTCTACCTACCCTATTCAATTACATTGAATGGGTTGTCTAGTCCAGAATCTGGATCTAGATGTCAGCCTTACAAACATTAAAGGCCTACCTACTCTAATGCCTACACAAAGGCATGACTTCACGGCTCAACAACCTAAAACATTAAATTACATTCAATTTCAAAATTGAATATGAGGGTTGAGCCTCTCTTCAACCTTGAGTGCACACATTGAGGTGGCTGGTTGGCTGGCTGGCTAACGTGGAGAGATGCTCCTGCATCAATTATTAACCCTCTGCTCAAGATTCAAATCAACTATTTTTTGTTCATATTCATTATCATGTTATTTAGCATTCAACTCCTCATTTTGAATCTGTTTACATGATTGAATATTGTTTTGAATCTCATGAGAATCATTAAACATTTTTTGTAAGGATTTAGATCTTCTTTCCATCATAAGGAAAGACAAATATGGATGAAAGGTTGTTCCATAATGGAGCATGGCAGTAACTTCAATGGGTTGAATTTATTTGGGTAACTTGTAATAAATACTGGAAAACCTTATATTGAATGTAGAAATAGTTTCACTTCTCTACCTTTTCATGGCATGGAACTCTGTAAGATGTATATCCAAAGATTTCCTCTTGCCCCAAAATTTCAAAAAGACATTCTTCAATTCCTCCCATGAGCTAATTGTCTCTGGATTCAACTGTTTAAACCAGTCTTTAGTATCCCCTTTCAAGGATTGATAGAAGTCCCTCATACTAACATCATCATGATGAATCTCAAACAAATCTATAAAATGTTTAAAATTTTTGATGTATTTTTCAGCAGTGATGGCATTAGGTTCTCCATCAAACACAAGAAGGTACTTATATTGATTTGGAGGAAAATTATGAAGGATGTGAGGTAATTTTAAAGGTTTGTATCTCTGTTGAAGCTTGGAGGGTGATGGATCAAGTACAAGAGGTGAGATATAAGCCTTGATTTCATGAGGCTCATCAACTTGGCTATGGTCATCACATGGATCAGATGGAAGATTTTGATCAAAATCAGTGATACAATGAGGAGATATATGTACAACTTTAAGAGGAGGATATACAAGTGCAAGATTCTCGTGGTCATCATTTGAATGTAGCAGGTAAAGAAAAATTTGTTTAGCATGTTCAACAAAGGACAAAAGTTAATTAATAACAAAAACTATTATTTCTTGGAGAAAACTCAACTTTAGGTACTTGTTTTCTCCCATGATGTCCTTTCATACCTCTGTCAATGGATCTCATCCTCTAGTGGAGTCTCTGAATCATATTTGAAGCTTCACTGGAGTTGTCGGGTGGAAATATACAACCTTTTTGTGTCTAACCTCTATCCACAATTAGAAATCAAGTCTCAACCGTGACGTTCCTCCCAGGTAAAATGAAACTTTTCGTCCCCAACAATGACGCGAAAATGTTAACACTCATAATTTTCTGTGTGTTGTATCAAAGAAAACCCCAAGGTAACTATTTCAACCAACTTTAGATTTTATTCTGACCTATACAACCAGAGAGGGCTCTCTCATATGTCTAATGACTAGAAATAAATCAAGGGTTTCATCAATAAAGGAACAGAGATCAGATTATGTAATAGGACAGGTTTGTTTTTGTTTTAAAATGGTCGGTAGGACAAACAAGGAAAATGTACCATTGGGAAATGGAGTCAAGACCTCAACTTCAATGTTTTTACAGTCAACAACTGGTTGGTTTACTTTTGAAATTCAAGGTAAAATAGGTGTTATGCTCAACAAATAGATAATATTGTATGGGATATGGAAAGAACAAGAGGTTCCACTACACTATAGGAATGAATCAGTGGATGAATATCCAGTGCAGCTTTAGAAGAAAGGACACAAATATTAATTACTATACAGAGCATCAAATGAAGATGAATTATGTAAAAGTAACCATTAACACATAACAAGCATCATCAGTGTGAAAGGAGCATAAAAAATAAATGAATTCCTCCCACTTACTCTCAGACAATGCTAGAAGAAAAACATAATCATGGAAATGATATACAAGAAACACATACTGAACATAGACACCGTGATGAATCTTAAATTTCAGAAAGAGGAAACTTTTGCATTAACTTCAAAGAAATAAACATGTATTGATCCCCCAAGGGTCCAACCATTCTCTACTCTTGTACCATGAAATATATAGCACTATAGGTCATTTCCATCTCCCATTTCAAACTCCAACCCCTTTCCCAAAATAGAAACAATTACAAACAGAAAATGACATGTTTTAACTGATTTCCTGCTTTTCAGGAGGCGAAATTATGAAAAATAGGCTTCAAAGATCCACTTGTAATTCTCAAAATGTAACATTTGTGTAAAATATGAGAACGGATTTTGTATATAATATTTTTCTAAGGAAAAACCTTTCTTTGTTTCTTGAAATCCATCTCCATCTGGCTGGAATACGTGTTGCACAAACATGTCTCCAACAGGAAATCATGAAAACTGAAAAATAAGGATCAAATATTCCTTTGAATATCCCAATCCCTGATGCGTTTTGAAAATATGAGAGAGGTTTTTATTGTTTGGTTTGTTCTTGACAAAAACCTCTCGGGGAGTTTCAAAATTTCTCACGAGTTGGTAATAAAGGGATCTTGAAGTTGACCACTAAACTAGTCATTTACGCAGCATGCTTTGTAGCTTGTGCGTGGGAAAATCCTTTGTACGACAACATCCTTTATGTGAAAACATCATCTGCACAAAAACATCCTTTGTGCGACGAAACTCTCTGTTCAAAAAAATCTCCTGTGCGGAAAAACCCTCTGCGCGACAACATCCTCTGTGCGACAACATCCTCTGCGCGACAAAATCCTCTGCGTGACAAAACTCTCTGCGCGACAACAACCTCTGCGCAAAAAAATCTCCTACATGACAAAACTCTCTGTGTGACAAAATCCCCTGTGCAACTACATACTCTGCACGACAAAACTCTCTGCGCGAAAAAATGCTCTGCCCGGTGAAATCCTTTACGCAACACGCAGTTGCAAATGGAAATGGAAAGAATAAATGATAAAGCTTTCTTTTGAAACCGACCCTTGGAGATGTTAGGTGATGTCAGGCATAAAACAAATATTGGTGCTAACATGCATGACTTTTCAAACTGCTGACAAACCTATAACCTTAGCTATGAAAATCATGGTGCTAACATGCATGACTTTTCAAACTGCTGACAAACCTATAACCTTAGCTATGAAAATCATGGTGCTAACACAAGGGTTTTCCACTTTAGTGGAAACTCAAACACTCTGCTACCTCTTGTCAACTCAATTTGCAACCTTTCACTGCGTGTTACGATGTAGTTGTGCCCCATGCATACATCCTCATACATATCCCTTAACCAAATGTATCTATATCTCTCTATTCATGTTCCATACAAGTATAATCATGAAAAATTATAATAACCCTCACATTATAAATGTGGATGAACCTACACAAATAAGATCTAGCTAGAAAAAGGCATACATAGTTTGCAAAAAAATGAGAAGACGAGAGAAAAATTGGAGAGAAAATAATTGAATTGTATTAATCATATTACACACTCAAAGAATGAATAATTTACAATATATATAGGCTACATGAGTTAATAATGCACCATAGTAGTGATCTAGAGAGATCTATACACTCACTGACAAACATTTGGAGTGAACTGTCACCTAGTCCTAGTTAACTAATCCATGCAATCATCAGTTAACTGAGTCATGATTTCCACTAGTCTAACTAAGTGAAAATGAGTGTAACTAACTCTAAACTAAATAGGAACATCCTATTTTGTAGGGGAACATTCTCTAGAGAGAATATTCTCATCTAAGGAAGAGTTATCAACATTGGACTGTAAAACTTAGGAAAATAATTATAGGTGACTGTGTAATATCTCTAACACCCCCCTCTGAACACTACTAGGGTGTACATGATGAATGGGTCCTAGACACCAAGTCCATATTAGGTACCCATTGTACAAAATATACATTTAAATAAATTAGGAAAGAGAGAAAACCTCATGGGAAAACCCCTCCTCAAAGTACAATGTATGTAAAAAGAAGAATTTATAGTTGCTAGGCAACTATGTCCTTCACTCCAAGATGATGATGCAAAGAATGGAACTTTTGCTTAGTGAAGGTATTGGTGAAGATATCTGTAGTCTATTATGTTGAAGGACAGAAATGCAATTCGATGATCCCCTCATGTGCTAATTCCCAGATGTAGTGCATGTGGATCTCGATGTGCTTCGTCTGCTACCTCTAAACTGGATTTCTGCAGAACTTCAAAGTGCTCTGGTTGTCACACCAGATGAAGATCGATGGGTGAAACTAAATTCCCAACTCAGTGAGAAAATGTCATAGCCACATAGCTTGAATGGTTGTGTTAACTACCCTTATGTACTCTTCCTTGACTCAATATAGAGAAATAGCATCATGCTTCTTGCTCGACCAACATATAGGCTTGAAACCAAGACTAAGTGAGTAGCCAAATGTGGACTTGCGATCAATGTTATCACCAGCCTAGTCATAATCAGTGAACCCGATGAAATCCAATGTAGAGTATGCTACATAGTGAATCCCAAAGGGGATGGTTCCCTGTACGTATCTAAGGATAAAATTTGCATCCTTCCAATATAGTTCATACAACTCCTGCATGAACCTGGAGACTACTCCAAATGCATAGGAGAGGTATGTTATGGAGTGTGTGAGATACAACAAGATCCACACTAAATTTATGTACAGTGTGTTGTCCACCAGTGGAGTGTCCCCTCCATCCTCAAGTCTAAATTTTGATAGGAAAGGAGTCGAGGAAGAATTTCAGTCTATCATGTGAAATCTCTCAAGGAGATCTCATGCATACTTGGCCTGAGACAGTTTAATTCCTGATGCATCCTAGCTGATCTCTAGTCCAAGGAAGAAATGTAGTGGACCCATGTCTGTCATCAAGAACCTATCATGCAGAATCCTATTGACTACAAAAACCAATGAATTCGAGCAACTAGTGATCAACAAATCATCAACCGATGATCAAAAAATCATCCAAGTACGAGTTATCAACATTTCTTCGATACCATGTAAATGTGTATGAACCTACACAAATAAGATCTAGCTAGAAAAAGGCATACATTGTTTGCAAAAAAGTGAGAAGACGAAAGAAAATAATAGAATTGTATTAATTGTATTCCACACTCAAAGAGTGAATAATTTACAATATATATAGGATACATGAGTAACTAATTCACCATAGTAGTGATCTAGAGAGATCTAGGCACTCACTGATAGACATTTGGAGTGAACTGCCACCTAGTCCTACTTAACTAATCCATGCAATCATCAGTTAACTGAGTCATGAATTCCACTAGTCTAACTAAGTGTAACTAAGTGTAACTGAGTGTAACTGAGTGTAACTAGATCTAAACTGAAGAGGAACATCCTATCTTGTAGGGGAATATTCTCTAGAGAGAATATTCTCATCTAAGGAAGAGTTATCAACATTGGATTGTAAAACTTAGGAAAATAATTATAGGTGATTGTGTAATATATCCAATAGACATGGAATAGACATCAAACCCTTTATAATATAAAACATCTCAATACATCAACCACTTCACAAGTAAAACCTCTCAACCATGTACCACAAAAAAACCCTTAACCATATGCCAAGAAATACAAGATGTGCCTCAACACTAACAAGATGTATCAATGATAAATATTGATTATACCAGAAATGTATTTTTGTAGATATGACTTAGATAGAAAGTCCCATGCAGCCACTAATATCTCTAGGAAACATCCTCAAACCCCCATAACCATTTCTCATGTAAAAAAAAAAATCCAACTACTCATAGAAATAAGACATACCTTTTAAACCAGTAGATAGATATGATGTACCTAATCACTGTAGACCTTCCTGGGAGCTTGCTTTCAGACTCTAGAGACATGACATCTTCATATTATAAATTTTCTATGGATTTACCCTCATGTATGTACCTTATTAAAATGATAGACTAGGTACATACGCACCATGCTCCACTGCATCCCTCGTACACCTCAAAAACTAGGGTTTTTTTTCCTTCAGTATTTTATGTAATTCTGAAACTTTCGTCGTCAACCCTTCGTGCTATATTAGACTTGTGAAACTTCAGTTATTCAATGTGCTCAATAGGTGCTAATAGGAGAGATTTTATCTCTTATTTATACTTCCATGTAGCTTCCTCAAGGGGTTACCTTCTAACCAACATAACCCAATTTCCTTCTTTTAGGGCTAACCCACTTCTAGCCACTTGTCCACTTCTAACCCACTTTGCTACAAATAGTAAATTCTCTACTTCTATTTGCAACTAATTTCTTTTTAATTATTTTCTTATTGCAACAACTTAACCCATGATTAACTCCTAGTTTCACTCACTTTACTAGTCAACTTCTTCTAGGGGCTTCTAGAATAATTTTGACTTATTTTACTTCTAGATAACTCATGAGGGTTCTCCAACTTCACAAGGACATAAATCTCTAACCATGAGGAGTTATGTTGCGTTCCACATATCACCGGAAATGGCATGACATGTACTATCCATCTAGAATATTCTTACCTGCAATTATATTAAACTTCATACCATTATACACCAATGAAACTGAAGTGCCTTATCCATATTGTTGGGGTTGCTAGAATTTTCTACCAGATTTTCTTCAAGGGTTGACATCAATGAAAAGCAACCCAATTAATTGACAATTCTTGCACCATTGAAAATGTCTCGATGTGTAGAAAATATCTGCTTGGTTTATATTAAGTTTTTTGATCCAGATTATTTTCAGCACAAAATGAGAATGAAGATATAATAAAGAAATGTATAGAGGTATCTCGGATATCCAATAATATAACAAAAATGTATCAAAGATGAAAACATAAACCCAGAGATACAGTAATACAATTTTTTTCTATTAAATGAGCAAAAATGTACAAAGACTGTAAAAATATAGAGTGAAAGACTCTTTAGAATGGTGGCATCTTATCTCTGAGAAGAGATGTCTCCACTACTCAAATTCACAAGAATATGATTTTACAATGAGGCTCCAAAGTCATTTTTATCATAAAGAAAATCCAAAACCCTAACCCCGGTATATGAAAAGCCAACACTTTTGTGGACCCCGTTTTGGGTAGTTTGGTGTATCAACTTCTCGGGGGCGTAACTTTGGCCTATGTTCTCTATTTGGGGCGCACGATAGCTCGTTGGAAAGGTATCGTCGAGGATATTCATTTTGGGGTCTCAATCAAAGCCTTTGGATATAATTGAGAATATTGATCCCGAAAAATCTTCATTTAGGCCCTCAAAATGGCCCCAGAAGTTAAAAACTGCTAAAAATAGTAAAGTACCAAAATTGCTAGAAAATTGTTTTGAGCTAGTTGGAAAAGGTGGGTGGCCACCGATATCCACCTAGATCAATCCTCCCTCCTTAGGAAGAAATGGTATTCATTGTGTTGAGTTCCTGGGGGAGATGGAAAATAATTTGTTGAATCTGCATCTTGGTGATTTTCTTGCCATGCTGGAGACATTGCACTACTTCATTTGTGGAAGGTTGTCAGAAACCTATTGTTGGTGGGGTTAAAACTGTTCAACTAGTTGAGCTACATGAGATCATTGTGTGTGAAAGGAATCTTTACACTTTGTTGCAATCTTTTCGACCTGATTTTGTTGGATAGAAGGTACTCGGGCCGAGGCTATAATGGTTGCACTATCCTTTCGTTCACCTTTTGAACAGATTGTGAAGAAGATAAAAAATTTAGTATGAGATACTACCTTGCGACATTTTTTAGGTGGGACAGTAGTTGGAACTACCTTTGGTATCCTATAGAGATGACCCCCCAGAGTAACAATGACACTACGGGGTCGAGACTCATAGATAGCATGGCGCTTCCACATATATGGTTGGCCCAAGAGAACATCACAGACATCCAATGGGGAAACATCACATAATACCTTATCCTTGAAGGGCTTGATGTCATATGACAATCGACATTGTTGGATGACACGAAGATCTCATCCCCGACGAAGCCATCTGATGTTGCATGGCTGCGGGTATGGTGTTTTTGACAATCCCAATTGTTTGACGACCTCTTCTGAGATGAGATTCTTCTAGATTCTGTTATCAACAATAAAATGCAACATCCCCTTCACCCACATCTGTGAAATAAAAAGGTACTTCCCCTCTTTAGGATCTGTTGGTTTTTTTGGTTGAATTTTTGTGGTCACCACAATAACAGTGGGGTCTGCATTGATGATCTATATTCTATTAGTATTTTTTGAATCAGATTCTGAATCAGAGTTATGATCTTTGTCTTTGATCTTAGCCACCAATTATTGTTTTGAGCGACATTCATCGGTGTTGTGCCAGGGGATTGTTTGGAAATTGCACCATTTTTCGATGTCCTTCTCCGTCTTTTCGTTACCCTTCTTTTCCTGTGGCTCAGAATGGTTTTTGGGACACTGTTTGTTAGGGTCATCTTTATCATACTTTGGTTGCTGTGGATTTTCCTACCCAAACTCCCGTTTTTTCTGGTGCTTAAATTTCTACTCAATTTTAACAATATATCATTAAGTAGCACCGAGTGATGAGATGTCCAGAAAATCCATTTCAGTTTGGATGTATCTATGTAGAGCCCCATAGTATTTCAAAACCAATATTTTTTTGGATTCTTTGATATCCATCTTGGTGCGCAAGGTATGGAAGGTATTGGTGAACTCTAAAACTTATTGGCCCCTCTCTTACTGCATTGTGGTCCATCTCATGTGTTGGTGCTCATAGTTTCCAACATGGTAATATTGTTCCTTTACCGCATCCACAAACAAATCCCAAGTGGGCTCGGCCCCATATATTCCATACTCCTTTGTTGAAATTTTTCCCCATTAATTTTCCCACCAATTTTTTACATGGGGGAGAGCCTTAAGGAGTGAGAAGGTGATCTTTTCCCTGTCGGATAAATTATGAACAAAGAAATAACCTTCTAGAATATTTAACCATTTTTCTAGGGAATCTGCATCTATCTGTCCTTCAAATATGGGAATATAAAAATTAACTTGTACCTTGAAAGGTGATGTGCCTCCAAAGTGGCTTCTTTATGAAGACATGCTTGTTTTTATTGATAGGCATTGAAGGATGTGGGAAAAATTCTCCATCATTTCATCCCTCTGTCGCGTGAGAGCTTGCTTAAGAAACAAATTAATAGAATTGTCTTCTCTATCATTTTTCTTTTCTTCTGCCATGGAGGGTTTTATGAGTGTGCGAGAGATATTTTTCTCAAGAGAGACAATATCAATACCCAACTTTCTATACTCGGACCCCGTCGGGGACGTGCACTAAAAAACGATCAAGATATAATAAATCCGGATTATTTTCGGCACGAAATGAGAGCGGAGATATAATAAATCAATGTACATAGATATCTCAGATATCCAATAATATAACATAAATGTATCATATATGCAACCATAAACATAGAGATACAATAATACACAATTTCCTATTAATGAGCGAAAATGTACAAAGACTGTAAAAATACAGAGTGAAAGACTCGCTAGAATGGTGGCAGCTTATCTCTGAGAAGAGATGTGTCTATTACTCACATTCGAAAGAATATTATTTTACAATGAGGCTCCAAAGGCCCTTTTATAATAAATAAAATCCAAAACCCTAACCCTGGAAAATGAAAAGCCAACACTTTTTTGGACCCCGTTTTGGGTAGTTTGGTGTATCAACTTCCCAAGGGCGTAACTTTAGCATACTATCTTCATTTGGGGTGAAAGATAGTTCATTGGAAAGGTATCATCGAGGATATTAATTTTGGGGGCTCAATCAAAGCCTTTGTGAATCACTGAGAAGCTATATCTCAAAAACACTTCATTTAATCCCTCAAAATGACCCCGAAAGTTAAAAACTGCTAAAAATAGTAAATTACAAAAATTGTCAGAAAACTATTTTGAGCCAGTTGGAAAAGGTGGGTGACCACCGATATCCATTTGGATCAATCCTCCCTCCTTAGGAAGAAATGGTATCCATTGCGTTTAGTGATCGGGGGAGTGGGAAAAATGTTTGTTGAATCTGCATCTTGGTGAGTTGTTTTCCATGATGGAGACATTACACTGCTTGGTTTGTGGAAGGTTGTCACAAACCTGTTGTTGGAGGGGTTCAATCTGCTCAACTAGTAAGGCTACATGATATTATTGTGTGCAGAAGGAATATTTTTCTTTACTTCAATCTTGTCAACCTGATTTTGTTGAATAGAAGGTGCTTGGGCTGAGGTTGTAGTGGTTGCAGTATCCTTCCCTTCACCTTTTGTACAGATTGTGAAGAAGCTTATTTTTGTAGTATGAGATAATACCTTGCAGCATTGTTTAGGTGGGATAGTAGTTGGAACTACCTCTGGTATCATGTAGAGATGACCCCCCAGAGTAACAATGACACTATGGGGTCGAAACTCATAGATAGCATGGAACTTCCACATATATGGCTGGCCAAAAAGAATATCACAGACATCTAGCAAGGAAACATCACATAATACCTCATCCTTGAAGGGTTGGATGTAATCGACACTGTTGGTTGACACGGAGATCTTATCCTTGGAGAAGCCACCTGATGTTGTATGGTTGCGGGTGTGGTGTTGTTGAAAATCCCAAATGTTTGATGAACTTTGTTGAGATGAGGTTCTTCTGGCTTCCACTATCAACAATAAAATGTAGTGGTGTCCCCTTCAACCCCATCTGTGAATGAAAAAGTCACTCCCCCTCTTCAAGATATGTTGGTTATTGTGGTTGAATTGTTGCGGTCATGATAATATAAGTGGGGTCTACGTCGATGATATGTATTTTATCAGTATTTTTTGAATCAGATTTGGAATTAGGGTTCTACTCCTTGTCTTCGATCTCAGTCACCAATGATTTTTTTGAGTGGCATTCATCAGTGTTGTGCCAGGGGATTTGTGGAAAGTGCACCATTTTCCAGTGTCCTTCTTCATCTTTTCGTGACCCTTCTTTTCCTGTGGCTTGGACTGGTTTTCAGGAGACTGTTTGTTATGGACATCTTTATCATAATTGGGTTGTTGTGTATTTTCAGACCCAAACTCCCCTTTGTTCTGGTGCTTAAATTTCTGCTCAATTTTAATAGCATATCAATAAGAAGCGTTGAGTGATGAGATGTCCATAAAATCCATTTCGGTCTCGATGTATCTGTGTAGAGCCCCACAACATTTCAGAACTAAATGTCGTTCAGAGTCTTTGATACCCATCTTGGTATGCAAGGTATGGAAGGTATTAATGAACTATGGAACTTCTTGGCTCCTCTCTTTCCATAGTGTGGTCCATCTCATGTTTTGGTGCTCATAGTTTCTAATAGGGTAATATTGTTCCTTTACCGCATCCACACAAAAATCCCAAGTGGGCTCGCCCCCATACATTCCAGACTCCTCTATGGAAATTTTCTCCCAATAATTTTCCCACCAATGTTTGACATGGGGGGGAGCCTTAAGAAGTTCCAAGGTGATATTTTCCCTTTCAGAGAAATTATGAATAGAGAAATAAACATCTAGTAGATTTAATCATTTTTCTAGGGCATCCACATCTATCTATCCTTCAAATATGGGAATATAAAAATTAACTTGTACCTTTAAAGGTGAGGTTCCTCAAAAATGGTCACTTGATGAAGATGTGCATGTTTTTATCGACAGATGTTGAATTATGTGGGCAAAATTATCCATCATTTCGTCCCTCTGTCGCGTGAGAGATGGCTCAAGCAATAGATTAATAGAATCCTCTGCTCTCTATTTTTTCTTTTCTTCCTCCATGGAGGGTTTCGTGGGTGTGAGAGAGTGATTTTCATCAAGAGGGACAAGCTCAAGACCCAACTTTATATACCCGGACCTCATTGGGGACATGCACTAAAAAATGATCAAGAGAAGCTTTCTTTGATACCACTAATCCTGATTATTTTCAGCACAAAATGAGAGTGGATATATAATAAAAAAATGTACAGAGATATCTCAGATATCCAATAATATAATAGAAATGTATCATATATGAAACCATAAACACAGAGATACAATAATACCCAATTTTCTATTAATGAGAAAAAATGTACAAACACTGTAAAAATACAGAGTGAAAGACTCGCTAGAATGGTGGCATCTTATCTCTAAGAAGATATGTGTCCACTACTCACATTCGCAAGAAGATGATTTTACAATGAGGCTCCAAGGCCTTTTTATCATAAAGAAAATCCAAAACCCTAACCCCAGAATATGAAAATCCAACAGTTTTGTGGACCACGTTTTGGGTAGTTTGGTGTATCAACTTCCCGTGGGCTTAACTTTGGCATGCAATCTCCATTTGGGGCACACAATAGCTTGTTGGAAAGGTATTTTCGAGGATATTAATTTTGCAGGATCAACCAGATCCGTCGGATATCATTGAGAGGTGTGATCCCAAAAAACCTTCATTTAGTCCCTCAAAATGGCCCTGTAAGTTAAAAACTACTAAAAATAGTAAATTGCCAAAATTGCTAGAAAATTGTTTTGAGCCAGTTTGAAAATGTGGGTTGCCACTGATATCCACCTGGATCAATCCTCCCTCCTTAGGAAGCATTGGTATCCATTGTGTTGAGTTCCCAAGGGAGAGGTAAAAGTGTTTGTTGAATTTGCATCTTGGTGAGTTGTTTTTCATGTTGGAGACATTGCACTACTTAGTTTGTGGAAGGTTGTCATGAACCTATTGTTGGCGGGGTTCAATCTGTTCAACCATTCGAGCTACATGAGATGAATTTGTGTATAAGTAATCTTTGTGCTTTGATGCAATATTTTCGACCTGCTTTTGTTGGATAGAAAATGTTTGGGCCGAGGCTGTAGTGGTTGTAGTATCCTTTCATTCACCTTTTGAACAGATTGTGAAGAAGATGAATTTTATAGTATGATATACTATCTTGCACAATTGTGTAGGTGGGATAATAGTTGTAACTACCTCTGGTATCCTGTATATATGACCCCCATGAGTAACAATGACACTATGGGTTCGAGACTCATAGATAGCATGGTGCTTCCACATATATGGTTGGCCCAAGAGAACATCAGAGACACCCAGCGGGGAAAAATCACATAATACCTCATCCTTGAATGGTTGGATGTCATATGACAATTGACACTTTTGGCTGACATGAAGATCTCATCCCTGGAAAAACCACCTGATGTTGTATGGCTACGAGTGTGGTGTTGTCGACAATCCTAATTGTTTGACGACCTCTGCTAAGATGAGGTTCTTCTATATTTCTCTATAAAAAATAAAATGCACGATGGTCCCCCTTCACCCACATCTTTGAATGAAAAAGGTGCTCCCCCTCTTCAGTATATGTTGGTTCTTCTGGTTGATATGTTGTGGTCATGAAAATAACAGTTGGATCTACGTCAATGATCTGTCTTTTATCAATATTTTCTTAATCAAATTCTGAATTAGGGTTTGGTTCCTTATCTTTGATCTTGGCCGCCAATGACTATTTTGAGGGACATTCATCGGTGTTGTGCCAGGGTATTTTGGGAAAATCGCACCATTTTCCAGTGTCCTTCTTTGTCTCTCCATGACCATTCTTTTCCTGTGGCTTTGACTGGTTTTCGGGAGACTGTTTGTTAGGATCGTATTTATCATACTTTGGTTGTTTTGTATTTGCAGACCTAAACTCCTGTTTGTTCTGGTGCTTAAATTTCTGCTCAATTTTAACAGCATATCGATAAGCAACACTGAGTGATGAGATGTCCAGGAAATCCATTTCAGTTTGGATGTATCTGTGTAGAGCCCCTCGGTATTTCAGAACCAAATGATGTTCGGAGTCTCTGATACCCAACTTGGTGTGAAATATATGGAAGGTATTAGTGAACTTTGGAACTGCTTGGCCCCTCTCTTTCCATAGTGTGGTCCATCTCATGTACTGGTGTTCATAGTTTCCAATAGGGTAATATTGTTCCTTTATCGCATCCACAAAAAAAATCCCAAGTGGGCTCGACCCCATATATTCCAGAATCCTCCATGGAACTTTTCTCCCAACAAGTTTCCCACCAATGTTTGACATGGGGGAGAGCCTTAAGGAGTGCGAAGGTGATCTTTTCCCTGTTAGAGAAATTATGAATAGCGAAATAACCTTCTAGCATATTTAACCATTTTTCTAAGGAATCCACATCTATCTGTCCTTCAAATATGGGAATATCAAAATTAATTTGTACCTTGAAAGGAGAGGTTCCTCCAAAGTGGTCATTTTATGTATACGTGCCTATTTTTATTGGAAGGGGTTGAAGGACGTATGCAACATTCTCCATCATTTTGTCCCTTTGTCACGTGAGAGCTTGGTCAAGCAACAAATTAATATAATCGCCTTCTCTGTTGTTTTTATTTTCTTCCACCATGGAGGGTTTCTTGGGTGTGCGAGAGCGATTGTCCTCAAGAGAGACAATATCGAGACAAAACTTTCTATACTCGTACCTCATTGGTGAAATGCACTAAAAAACAATCAACAACAACCTGTTATGATACCACTAACCCGAATTGTTTTCGTCACGAAATGAGAGCAAAGATACAATAAATAAATGTACAGAGATATCTTAGATATCCAATAATATAACAAAAATGTATCAGATATGCAACCATAAACACATAGATACAGTCATACACAATTTTCTATTAATGAGTGAAAATGTACAAAGACTGTAAAAATACAGAGTGAAAGACTCGCTAGAATAGTGGCATCTTATCTCTGATAAGAGATGTGTCCACTAATCACATTCGCAAGAAGATGATTTTACATTGAGGCTCCAAAGGAATTTTTATCATAAATAAAATCCAAAACCCTAACCCCGGAAGATGAAAATCCAACAATATTGTGGACCCCATTTTGGGTAGTTTGTTGTATCAACTTCTCGGGGGTGTAACTTTGGCATACGATCTCTGTTTGGGGCGTACGATAGCTCATTGGAAAGGTATCATCGAGGATATTGATTTTGGGGGATAAATCATAGCCTTTGTCTATCATTGAGAAACGTGATCCCAAAAATCCTTCATTTAGGCACTCAAAATGGCCCTAGAAGTTAAAAACTGCTAAAAATAGTAAATGACCAAAATTGCCAGAAAACTGTTTTGAGCCAGTTGAAAATATCCTCCTAGATCATTTTTCCACCAATATCCTCCTGGATCATTTTGGAACATAAAAAGTGTTGTTTTATTTCTGAAAATGGCCTTGAAAGGTTTCAAATGTTTTTTTGGACCCAAATTTCCAAATTGGGACAAACTGCTAAAATGGCTATGTAAGCTAATTCCTCCTATTGGTTCACCCACAAAGCATCAAGATAGATGAAAAATAATATAATGATCCAATCCAGATCATACCTCCCCATTTAGGGATGATTTTTGTCCCTAAAATATTTACTAAATGAGGTGAGGGAATTTTTCCTCTACCTTCTGCCTAGAGTACCACTTTTCTTTCCTGGAAGTTTTCCTTTCAACCCAATATGCTAAAGGTCATTTTTCTCCTGTCTTGTAGTTCTGGACCACTTCTACAAAATTGTTTCCTCTTCCAACTCTTCCTTATAATATGGTGCTAAGTCCTCTATGGAAGGTAGGAACTGCTCCTCCTTCTGATCCAACATGGAAGGTTTATAGAGTTTGAGATTCTCCACATTCACTACCGAGTAAATGTTCATGTATGGGGGTAGATTGAATTTGTAGGCGTTATCTCCCACCTTCTCCAATATCTTGAAAGGGACTTACCAAAAATCATTGATCCTCTTACCAAGACCCTGTAGTATTTCCTTGTTCAGCTATAACCAAACTCTGTCTCCCCCTTTGAATGATTTTTCTATTTTTTGTTGATCATGCCATGCCTTGTACCTTTCCCATGAATTATGCAATGTCTCCCATACTTGAAGATAGATATACCTAATATTTTTAGCAAAATTATCTTCTTTTAATGTTTCTCTCGTGGTGACTTCCCTCACTCCTCGTTGTTGTCCATAAAAAAATTCCAAGGGAGAAGGTGAAAAATACCCAAAACAAGTTTCAAAAGGGGACTTACCAGTAGAAGTGTGGACTACTCGGTTATCTCCAAAACAAGTTTCAAAAGGGGACTTACCAATAGAAGTGTGGACTACTTTGTTATACCTAAAACACATTTCAAAAGGGGACTTACCAGTAGAAGTGTGG
The DNA here is from genome assembly GCA_010110895.2 of Picea sitchensis. Classification (NCBI taxonomy): domain Eukaryota; kingdom Viridiplantae; phylum Streptophyta; class Pinopsida; order Pinales; family Pinaceae; genus Picea; species Picea sitchensis. The sequence goes on along the minus strand of SNQJ01S0085118.1, from coordinate 45,734 downwards.
ACTAGTCTGTTATAAGAGTGTTGAATATAGATCAGATTTTCATCCCAGGTATTCAGATGCTTCTAATTGTAACCCCTCAAAATCTACACCAAGGTCATATTGACTACTTCTATATTCCCATCTATCTATGGATGGAATGTTGTAGATCTCTTCAACTTAGTGTCTATATTATCCCATAATGTAATCCAAAATTCATTGAGGAATCTACTATCCCTATATGAGGTGGTGTTCCTTGGTATCCCAAAGTACAGCTATACCTATTCAAAGAACGTTTTGTTGCTTCTGGTCATGTGATGTTATTTTTACAAGGCATGTGAATGCACATCTTGTTGAACCTATCAACTACCACAAATAAATAGTCATGTCCCTTTATGGTAGTTGGTAACCCTCCCACAAAATCCATGGAAATGATTTCCCAATGTTGAGTGGGTAGAGGTAAGGGATGGGATAGACCTTGCATCCTATTGTTGGTCTTACTAGTACAACAAAGTATACATCCTCTAATATATTATGCTACACATTCTTTCATTATAGGCTAATACATGTACCTCTGTAAGTTGGAAACTATCTTCCCAACAAAAAATGTCCTACATTCTTGGAGGTGTGAGAATATCTGATAAGATACATTCATTCACCTTTAGAAACATAGAGCTTAACGAGATTTTAGAATAACCCATTCTGGAAATGACATTCATCCTTTCCATCACCTTCTTATATATGAATTTGGCATTGTAGCTATTGAAACACTTCCTGGAAGTCCTCATATTTTTTGTATGCATCGTGGGTAAAAGGATCCATGTGCATCATGGTTCCCAAAGCTATAATATTGGAAGTGGATGGCCTTAAAAGTATGTCTACCAACTTGTTTATGTTTCCTTTATTATACTTGATGACTAGATGAAATTGTTGTAAAATCTATATCAACTTGTAATGTCTAGTTTGTTGCAGCTTACTCTGGGCCTACAAATATTGTAACAAATGGTGATCTATGTGGATGATGGGCTCCTTTCCCATCAGATAGTGCTTCCACTTATTGACAGCTTGAATCGAGGCATATATTTCCTTGTCATAGGTAGGGAAGTTGGGAACTTCCCCATGAAATATTTCAAAATAATAGCATATAGGCCTTTTTCCTTACATCAAAATTGCATCTTTCTACACTTAGAAAGGATTTTGCAAGTTTGGTAATGCAAGAATTGGTGCCTGAATGATCTTTATTTTCATCTCATGAAAGCATTCTATTGATTCTTCCCCCAATAGAAACTTTTACCACTCGTTGTTATAGCATGGAGTGGTGCAGCTACTATTGACAATGAAGCTATGAACTTGTACAAGTATTGTGTTTCCTCAACAAAGCTCCTAAATTCAGTGACATTTGTAGGAATTGGCCATCTCATGATGGCCTCCATATTTATGAGATCTATCTTGAGATCGCCTCCATTGATCACATACCCCAAATACACCAAATAATCCTAAACAAAACTTACTTTTCTTGAAGTTATCCAATATTTGGTTTTTTTTCAGAGTCTTTAACACCTACATGATATATGAAATTTTCTCCTCCTAGGTAGCACTATAAACTAGTATATCATCCAAATAGACTATAACAATTTGAATCTAGATATGGGAATAATCAATCATTCATTATTATCATAAATATAGTTGGTGCATTGATCCATATGGATATCGGTGGCCACCCACCTTTTCCAACTGGCTCAAAACAATTTTCTGACATTTTTGGCAATTTACTATTTTTAGCAGTTTTTCGGGTCCTGAACTTTTGGAGCCGTTTTGAGGCCCTAAACGATGTTTTTGGGGTATGTTGTTCAAATGTTGTATTCCTCGGATAGATATTTCCAATGAGCTATTATATGCCTAAAACGGAGATCGTATGCAAAAGTTACGACCCCGGGAAGTGATGTACTCACTTACCCAAATGGGGCCCACATGACTTTTGGCGCTTCATCTCCTAGGGTTAGGTTTTTGGATGTCTAGGACTTTTGGCATTCCTGTTTATTGTAAAAATTCCTTCAGAGCCTCATGGTAATCATCTTCTTTCGAATGCGCGCTGTCGTCACATCTCTTCTCAGAGATAAGCCGCCACCATTCCAGCAAGCTTGTTTCCGCTGCATTTTACAGTTTCAGCTTATTTCGTTATTTAATAGAAAACCAGTTTTACTGTATCTATGTTATTTTTGTGTTAAGAACCTGCTAATAATCGGTATTCATTTCGTTCTACTCATAAAATCTGTATCATGCATTACATAAACCAAATGGAATGACCAACCATTCATACCAACTTTCCTTGTCTTGAAGGAAATATTCCACGTGTCCTCTTCCTTAACATGTACCTAGTGGTATACCCATTTGAGATCCAACTTGGTGAAATATTTTTCATGTTGCAACTGATCTAATAGATCATCGATCCTAGGTAGAGGGTACTGATCTTTTAGTGTAATCATGTTCAATGCTCTGCAGTCGATACACATTCTCTAATTCCCATCCTTCTTTTGTACAATTATGATAGGTGACCCACAACATGAGGTGGTTGGTCGAATCACACCCTTCTCCAACAACTATTGCAACTGCTTCTTCACTTTATTTTCTTCTAGAATGGACTGTCGATATATCCCAATATTCAACAATGGGGAGTCTGATAGAAATTGTATTTCGTGCTCCACTTACCTCTTGGGTGGTATCCTTTTAGCATCCTGGAATACTCCTTTGTATTCCTATAAAAACTCCTCCAAATGATGTTTATGATTTTTAGTACACCCCTCTAGGGATTCATTTTTTATTATCGTGTTAAGCCCTAATGTTGGCTCATTACCCCTTAATTGGGGCATATTAGATTAGTAATGCTATTTTATTTATGTAAGCTTTAGGCCATTAGTTGTAATTTAGATTAGTAATGTTATTTCAATTATGTCGGCTTTAGGCCATTATTTGTAATTATATTTCCTAGTCTCCTATATATACCAAGGAGACATTTTCATTTTGAATCATCTTGTACTTGAACATTTAAGTGGGGTAAAAGGAGGTTGCCCCCTCGAAGAGGCTTATTATCTGAAATTATCTCTTTTTCAAGGCGTTGAGTATTT
>SNQJ01S0085118.1:8232-42623 GCA_010110895.2 Picea sitchensis | reverse complement strand
TCTTGTACTTGAACATTTAAGTGGGGTAAAAGGAGGTTGCCCCCTCGAAGAGGCTTATTATCTGAAATTATCTCTTTTTCAAGGCGTTGAGTACTTTTTCTGAGGTTTTTATATGCTATATTGATGTTTGGTTCTTAACATATCGACTCACCCTCAAACTGATTTTCTATTAAAATAAATTAAAACATATTTCTTACTGGAGCTAATCAACTTCTTGGCTTGGTTGGAACTTACCAGTGATATCTTTGAATTTCCTTTATGCACGTTGATAATCTAGGAATTCCCATCCTTTATTAGTTGGTATTATTTGAGTCTCCACATGAATATTTCATCCCTCTTATACATTTAGGGGATTCCAAACACTATTCCACATACATAAAGAGGTATTACATCCAATTTTACTTCATCAATAAAATCAACACTTACAACATATTTAATTCTACACTGTTTCATTGCCTTGATCTTTGCATCCTTGTTTATCAAACCCAACGGATAGGGGCTAGGATGATAATGAATATCCAATCCAATATTTTTGACCATATCTTCTACTATGATATTAGCCTATGAACCAGAGTCAAACATAACATCTATCTTGGTCTTCTTGACTTGAATATTGATGTGGAACAGCTTGGTCATTTCCTTCTCTTTCTGGTGATGAAGGATACTCAGATTCACCTCCTTCTGCATTGATGTCCAAACAATCTTCTCATCAACATTATAGCTTATTTTAACTTGATTTATTGAATCTGTGGCTAGAAGATTATTTTTCATTTATTTATTCTTGTGGTTCTTTGGGTTCAACTCTAGATGTAGTTTCCAACACTTTTCGTTAGTGTCACCATCAATATTGAAATGGTTGCAATTGTTTCTCAAATCCTTGCACTAATGTGCAGTGGCTTCCATTTTCTTATCCTTTCCCCATTTCCACTTCTTCTTCCCCTCCTTGGAAGATTCTTGGTTCTCTTTCTGCTTGAAATTCCTTGGCTTCCATTTCTTTTGGCCTGTGTTTTCTAGATATTGTACCTATAAACACACCTCATCCACTATCCTTATATTGAAAAGAATCACTTTATTTCATAGATGGCTATGTAGACCCCCCATATAATTTATTACAATTGGGTTCTTGGGAGAGATACCCAACATGATGGCCATCCTTTACATACCCAATAGGGTATAATTGGGACTTAATGATTGTTTTGAGGTCCTCCCACCTAGTTACTAGTGGATCACCCTCTATCCTAAGTTTTTTTGTATATCTTTTCCACTAGATTAAATGATATCTTTTGTTCTTCATCTATATGGTGAACGTTGAAATAAAATTCTATTTGTTGCAACCAATGATTCATTTTTAATGCACTGATATCACCTTGGTATGACTTTATGTCCACTTTTTATTCCATCTTGAATAGGGATTGTGAAGGGTTTATGGCACTGGAACTTGGATACTCTTTTTGATTCCATGTTTGATATGATATCTAGGTTCGAGCCTACAACTTCTATGAAGGGTTTGATCTTACTTTCTAGAGCCACCATGAGGAGGGACATATTGTGAGATATGTCAACAACTTTCTCTTCCAGCCTCACAAATCTCTCCTCTATTGGATATCAAGTGTTTTTATGAGAAAACTCGTCGGGCATGGCTAGGCTTCTATGACTTTATTCTTAAAATGGTTCCTATATCCCTAAAAATTTCCAAAAATTTCCTAAGAAAACCTTCTATGATACCAATATAATCTGTAAATTGTCTTGGATATTTCACTAGAAAATTTTGTCATGATAGATCTAATAAAATACTAAAATCTTTATTATGAAGGTTAATTTTCCTTTAGATATCAGATTCTTTAATTATTGGTTTTTATTCTTAAAATGTATGAAATTGTTGAAATTAAAAAAATATAGAACATTAATAAATACTCACACACCATCCACAATTAAAAACAAGATATGACATGGGAAACCCAATATGGGGGAAAACCCAACTGGAAGGTGAGGTTGTTCTTCTCTCTTTTCTTCAAATGAAATTACAAAGAAAGAGGCACTCTTTGTGGAGTTTCCTTTGAAATTGTGGCATGTGTGGTTACTACATAATCTCTTCTCATCTTTAATGCTCACAAAATACCACTCTGAGAAGATTTTCTCAGCTATTGAACAAAATACAATAGTAAAGAAATGAACCCCTTCTCCTCCTAGAAACCCGATATTTAACATAGCATGATAGTCATCTAGGGTTATGGTATTGATTTACTCAACCCTAAAATAGTGATCAGGCTTGGACCTTCTAGAATGTTATGGAAAATCCACTATGTGTCTATCCCCACATAGTTAAATAATGGGGGCATACATGGCATCTAATCACACCATGGTGATCAATACGGTAGGTCAACTTGTGTGAGGCATAACTTTCACATACAAACACTAATTGAGGTGATTCTTTTACTATTGGAAAGACAACTATGTGTAGAATATATCCACTTGGTCCATATTAAGGTTTGGACCATAAAAAAGTGTTGTTGGATGCCTCAAAATGGCTATGGAATATTTCAAATGGTTTTTTGGACCCAAATTTCCAAATTGGGACCAACTGCTAAAATGGCTCTGCAAGATAATTCCTCTAATTGTTTCACCTATAAAGCATTAAGATAGATGAAAAATAATACAATGATCCAATCCATGTCATTGGATTTCATTATTCTTATATTTTTTGTTGTCATCGATATCCCAGACTCTTGGTGGATGCTTTTATTGGGAAAGTTTGTTTCTTACTTAGGGGGGTGTTTATAGATGGACCTATCATAGGTTACTATCCCCATGGAAGATAGAACTTTGATGAGGATCAATAGGGAAAAGTATAGAATATATCATGTTGAATACCCTAATCAACCTAGGAATAAATCCATGAGCATGGTGGGAGAAGACTTGAGTAGTCATGCAATCCTAACATTTTATATAGCACATGAGTTTAATGAAGTCGAGGATGAAGTTTAGAATAAGACTGGTCACTTGGAATAATTTCATAATCAAAATTTGTGAGGATGTTATGAGCAAGAGAGATCAAACTTATATCATGTTGGTGATTTTTTTCCTTTGACAATAAGAGACAAGGAGATTCAACTATAACTACAATTGGAGCTTCATTTTCCACCTAATTACATTATCCCCCTATGTTATTGGATTGAGAAGTGTGATACAAATTTTCATTCGAAGTTGGGTATCAAGTATGTGCCTCAAGACCATCATCCTACCTTGAACCTTACCCTCTATCACGGAATCTTCCTTGATCCATTTATTTTTCCAACACGTGAATGGGTTTCCAAGGGATGATGATCTCAGTAGATGGTTGCACTAGCTTTGTGATTTCACTGAACATACTTTTTAAATTATCCACTTTTTCATAATCTTGCATGAATAAGCTCTTGATTATTACTTTAGAGTGTATTCTTTCTTTCCATGCATGTTTTCCTTTCATTTATGTGTTTACTTTAATGCATTTATTGATTTTCCTAATGCATTTGATTTCCCTTAGAATAATGTCTTGCATGCATTTTCCTACTTTACTTTCCTGTTTAGACTTAGTGAAAAAATTTGATTTCTACAAAATAGTTTTTATTCTAAATAGGGTGGTAGATTCACCCTGAATTTGATGTTGTTTGCTCAGTTAGATGGTGTGTACATCACAAGTCTATGTGAGATTCTGGAGTTCACATACACTCTAGGATAGAGTGAATGTCCCCGAGTAGGAGCCATATTTTTCCCCCTCAGGGGTGACAAATTTCAGAGGTACCCTCACAAAAATGTCAACTTTCATAGGTACCCTCACAAAAGTGTCAAATTTAGGAGGTACCCTCACAAGGGTGTCATGTTTCTACTTGCATGGATGTTGTGATCATCTTATCCATATCCACACACAATTTCTCTTGATATCCATCAAAATTTGATCATGCTAGATCAACTATAGTGCATATCACCCTCCTCCCTCACTCCTCAAATGACAAATTGCACTGTGGATGGTATAGTATGGATTCAACATGTTTATTTTCCCATGTATTGATGTTCATTTGGATGCTATGCTATAACTTCCTATATAGCCATGAAAGTGGTAAACACATAATGATATCTAATAGAACTCCATAATATTACATAGTTTTCTTATTTTCCTTGTTATACCTTGGGGAACATGTTTTATTTTATAAGTGTGTCATTTCTCAGGTTAGTCTATACTACTAGGTACTTAGCCTAGATATTGTTGTCCACATCCTAACCATACTAGTCATTTGCACCTTCCCTCTATCATCCATTCAATCCATATAAAAATATTTTATTCTGATGATGTATGATTTCTCAAAGGTGGAAAGAAAAGGTCCAAATGACAAAATCCTAAATCAATAAATCCAAATAGGCTATAGTGAAGAGATAAAGTCAAAAGTAAAAAATAAAATCTTTAGTAATGCCACCTAGCTATCAGGCCAATTCCCTTAGTCCCTATCTTGTTTATGAATATCTAAAGAAAAAGGGACGTGTTCAATAAACTAAAAACTTAAATAAATATGCATAAAGAGGTAGTAATAAATAGTTTATATGATAGGTAACTCAAAGCTAAGATCCCTCTCAAAGTATATTATATAAAAAATCCTAGCACATGAAAGCTATATGAATGAACAAATGAATAAAAATACTTATGCATGTCTAAGACTTGCAGGGTCATCACATGAATTTATTTCCCCCTCCCTTTCATAATTATTACCCATTTTTTCCTATATTTCACCTAGGTACTTAGGAAATATGATTTGTATTAGTACTTGGTGCATGTATAAAGGTTAATAGTGTTCCCCTTGGTAAGGCTAAGGAAAATATTAAAACAAACTCTTCTTTGTTATGTTGTTTTAAGAGATTTCACTAGGTTCTAGAACCTAATGGATTGACAAGAGGCTAGACCCATCACTTCAAGTGGGTATTGTGGATTGGGATATGTGTATCATGCCTCAAGATCAGTCACATTGCATTGGAATATATATTGTCTCATTGGGATACATGTCACTACATTGGGATCCATGACAGTGCATCAAGCCATGACAGGGATGCCATGTCACCACACATGGCACATGGACTACTCAAAATCATTCACCTTGCTCAGTTGGACATTGCATTCACACTCATGCATTATTTATCTCTCCTTGGACCACATGTGAGATTTATCAATGCATTGGAGTAGTTGGTTATACATTATAGAGGTGGTTACAAGTGGTTATTTGGAACTTGTGATGAAACGACATGATTTATTGTTGTCTACTTGAAGAGATCTACATAGAGGAGGCCACATGTTCCTTTATTGTTGAATTTTTACTTGGGAATCTCACACATTTGAGGAGTTATGTCATCAGTTTGAGGTTGTTATCTCCCATTTGGACCACTCCTTGGTTTGAGAGAGTTAGTTGGTGGAGGTTTGAGGTCTTTGGACCATGTTTAAACCCTCTTTTTTTTAATTGGATGATGGCACTATTTTTTAGGGTAATACCTTAATTCTCTCTATGTACCACACATGTGGAATTTATTATTGTATTTGGACCATTCTTGAGTGTCATTTGGATCTTGGAGGGTTTTGATGGATTTATTAGATAATTTATTGTATTTTCCCATGGTTTTGGCCAAGGTAATGGTTTTGAGCTCATGGTATTGAGCTATCACATTGTATTGTACTGCATTTGAGGAGGATATTCACCCATAAAAGGAATATTCCTCCTCCATTTCAAGTCATTGGAGATTAGTGATAAAACTTGTTTAAGGAGCTATTTATGTATCTATTCTTTTCTTGAGTGAATGATAGTACTTTTGAAGGGTTAGATAAGCACTTTTTAGGGTTTGTTGGAAGAAAAAGGCTACTACAAGACCAAAGAAGGGTGAGACTCTCCACTTGAAAGGATTACCAAGGAAATATATTCTAACCTTGTAGTGTGCCTGTGACAACCCCCATTAAATTTTCCCATTTTAGGGAAACAAATTCCCCCCCATACTAAATTTATACATAATCTATTGTTGGCGCATGCACACGGTAAGGTTCAAGACCCTGTATTCAAGTTAATTAGTCCAACAAAACCCTACAAATAATGGCCCTTTCGACATCACTTGCGAATAGGTGAAGTCTCACCCGAGGTATCTTTATGGGGATTGCAGGAACCAATATTCTGCAGTGGTAAGGGAACGAAGGGAGACATACTCTGTCATATCTAAAATACCCTCTTATGCACTAGATCCTAGATAATATTACCTCGTAACATACTTATTTATGCATATCAGTCTACAATCTTATCAATTAGTAGTTAAACATACATTTAACATTACATCGCATGAATCTATCAATATTATCAGTAAAGATACACATTCAACATTAAAAAAAAGAAGGAATTAACATCATACATGGATGAATTAACATATTACAACATGAATGACCATTCCACATCATAATTCGACACAAGGTTACCATGGTTCACCCCCTTCTGGGATACGTCCACAAAGATTTGTTTCTCTATTATATTTAAGGTAATCTAGTTGTGCTTTGTGCTACAATCAGTGTTCAATACACATTATTCTGGCTATAATCATGGATTCCTTACAAAGAATTTCCTACACTCACAACAAATGACTCTCTACTTTCACTTCTATCTTTGCTACTATCGTTGATCTCACCTTTGAACTTTGCACCCACTAAATTTTTTATTCCTCTTCTGTTCTCTACTTTTTCTTAGGTTTTCTTGCTAGCTCATAATGAGTTGTCTCCCACTCATGCTCGGTTGGTGAAACCACACTGTGATCTAGATACAACTCATGCTCACCTGGTTTTCCAACATTTTGCGTGATCTTATTCCGTCCTATCCCCCATCCCCTTATCTTTATTATCTCTTTATTCTTGATATTCTTGATATTGCACCTTTTCTCTATGCATCGGTTATTATTCGTTGTTCTCGATCCAAATTTCCTGCCCAATAGGCCCCCAACACTCACCTGTGGCCTGTCCTGAGCCACTTAGGCCCGTTGTGTCATGCTCTTCCATGCCTCAATGATTTTATAGAGGCTCTCTTTTGTTTTTTGTATTGTTGTTGTGACTTCGGCCTCATTATTCACAATTTTGTCCATTGTCTGAACTATAAATCTATTTAATTTGGCCTTGGTTTCTTGCGCTGCTAGTTTTGTGCTAGTTTGTGTACTAGCTAGTTCCTCAAATACCTCGATTGCCTCATCCTATCATGGTCACAACTCCTGTGTGATATTTCGTTGTTCTTATTTTAGTTGTTTCACTCCAATATGTGGTTTTGTGTTAACCAACAGTGTCATGATCCTTTCAGTTGGTGGGAGGGTATTTGCATGATTCGTGGCCTTAATCTTTTGTTCCTGCGCAACCCTTAATTTCTCATCCTACACTTCCATCTCTGTCCATATGCGCGTTCCTTATTCACATATATTGATACACTCTTGTTCTAATATTTTAATCTATGCCACTGCTATCTGTGTTGTCCTTTCCCTTTGTGTTCCTTCTTCTGGTGGTGTCCCCAGTCTTATGTTTGACTCTATCTTTACTTCCTTCCTTCAAAGTCCTTTAATGACCTCGCTAATATTTTTGACCTGTTCTTCTTTTGTGGCTTCGACCACCATTTCTATTTCTGGTACTTCCTTGTATAACTATTGTACCGTTGCTTGAACTTTCTATGCGAATTGCTCAGCTTCTTCCTTTTCCTTCCCTATTTCTTCAGCCTTTTCCTATGCTTCATTCTTTTCCTGCTCTTCTTTCTCAAATTTCTCTTCTTCTTCAATCTTTCCTTTTGTGGATTTCTTTGCCTACTCTTCGGCTTCCATGTTCTCCCTCTTGGCTTCCAGCTTCTCCCTCTTGGCTTCCTCTACCTCATTGTCTACTTTTGTTACAGAATAATTCTTCTAGAGATAGGTGAATTTTCCCTTGGAGTACAGACCCCTCTACCAAGACAACAAAATACCTTTAGACACTACCATTCCTATAGATTAATTATATCCATCGAAAAAGAGAGAAAGAAGGAGATTATGATGTACCTCAATTTCAAAGTTTGTCTAATTTGATCCATTCTACGAGTTCTGAACAGTACATGCAATGGATAACAAGATACAATTGACTATCTCCTACTCTAATGGATTGGAAAAAATCAATATATCTATGAAGATTAAGACAAGCATAGACAAGTACATGTAAACACACACGAGAAATAAATAGGCCAATTATATTAATGATAACTTCAAAAGGAAACTTACAATCTTCAGATGATGTTGCAACAACCTCTCCAAGTCCTCCTCGGCCAACCCTTGCTCGAAAGATCCAAAAAAAAAAAAAAAATTCTTTGCTGATTTTTTCTCCTTGTTCACCATGAGAATGCCTCCATTTATATGTTTTGAGAGGCTCAATCACCTTAGTTATATTTGGAATTAGTTGAGGATATGGTTCCAATAGTTGTTATATCTCCCTTATATGCAACCTAAGGGTTATATTCGAGCCAAACCAACTCAATCCATTCATAGATGTCTTTAGAAGAAAAATGGATTTCTTCCAAGATTTTCTCAACCAAATCAGTACTCGCTTACAATGGGCCACAGAGCACTACAACTCTCCCTGTGAGGTGAAAAAAGAGCGGTAGTGCTCCCTGTATATGAGAAGAGGATTGTTGATCTTCCCAAAAGTTTCCAAGATGAGAAATTCTCATAGAAAGACATTTTTTTTATTGTTAGATGATGGGGATTCTTCTTATAACATGTTTTAGAGGTTGTATCAAGTGTTTTCATGGTTTCGTTCACGATGCGACACTTGCAGAATGCAAATGAGAAACTTACGACACTTGCGACAAAATTTAGACACTTATGACAATGAGAATGTGACATTATCGAAGTGAGGAATTTTGATGCGTAACAAATTTCCCCCAAAAGTGTGAAGTAAAAAAATGAAAGCTAATGGCTGAAACACTTTGTATATTACTCGATGCAAGGGTATGAAGTCGGGGAACCTGGTAGAAGCTAAATTCAACCATCTAAAAAATTACCAGTTTCCATACTTGTGTTAGTCTGTGTTCATTTGATATATCTTATCACTTTCCTGTGTCAGTTTTGTTTTGATGATGGGGGCTACCTCAAGGCCCTCCTTCGATGAGTATTTTCCTATCGATTTCAACACATCATCCAGGAATTAGACTTATAAACCAATTATTACTTTGGGACCTGCAAGCCTCAATGTCAGGCCTCCTCGCCTCTCATAGTAGTTTTACAACATTTACCTCTGATCGGATGATTCCATGAATGTTCGACCTCGGCTCATTTATTCACATTTGTTGGAATGTACTACGGTACCTTGGGAGTCATTGACATCATTGGTGATTTCCCTCACACTTGTTAGCGGTTTACCTCAATGATCGGAATCAAGTGTCTTCTACCATGTTCGACATCAAAACATATATTCACATGGCTAGATTCGTACCACATCAGGATTGGGACAAAGACCTATCCACAGGGGAATTATTCTATCACAGAAATTGGTGACTCAATTGGAGATTAAGACGAGCATAAACAAGTACATGTAAACAAGTACATGTAAACAAATACTAGAAATAAATAGACCAATTATATTAATGAAAAATTCAAAAGTAAACTTACAATCTTTAGATGATGTTGTAGCAGCCTCTCCAAGTCCTCCTCATCCAACCCTTGCTCGAAAGATCCACAATCAAAATAACAATGCTTTGTTGATTTTTTCCTCCTTGTGCACCATGAGAATGCCTCCATTTATAGGCTTTAAGAGGCTCAACCACCTTGGTTATATTTGGAATTAGTTGAGGATATGGATCCAATAGTTGAGATATATCCCTTAGATGCATCGTAAGGGTTAGATTTGATCCAAACCAACTCGATCCATTCATAGTTGTATTTAGAAGAAAAAGGGATTTCTTCCAATATTTGCTCAGCCAAATCGACACTCTGATACAATGGGCCACAGAGCGCTAAAAATATCCTTGGGATATGAACAAAGAGTGCTATCACTCCCTATATATGAGAAGGGGAGCGTTGATCTTCCCAAAAGTTGCCAAGATGATCAATTTTGATAGAAAAACATTTGTTACAACTGTGTGATGATGGGGCTTATTCTTCTAACATGTTTTATAGGTTGTATCAAGTGTTTTCATGGTGTCGTTTGTGATGTGACACTTGGAGAATGAGAATGCGACACTTATGACACTTGTGAAAAAAGTGTGATAGTTACAACACTTATAACAATGAGAATGTGACATTATAGAAGTGAGGAATTTTTATGTGTAACAACTTTGATTTTTTATTTTTCTGTGAGTTCACTCACTATTCTACTACGCACTTTTCCTGTAGCGCCATGTTGTGGTGTTTCTACAGTTCCTCTTTCTCAGCCTCCACCTTTGCTATTTCTATTTCTGAATTATTTTCACAAAGGCATAATTCATGCATAATCCCTGTATGTAAGATCTATAGTACTTATGTACTCATTTGGGATACGACTAAGCCCATGTGACAGAGTCCCTGTAACTGTTCTTGAATTTCAGGCTTGGGTAGCTCGACTATCCATACTGGTACTTTGATTACTCTACACAGTTTTATCGCCTAAACCAACCCTGCAATATATATGACTTCTATCAAACCTTCTTGTTCTACACCTAGTCCACGCATAGGTGTTAATTGTATTGTCTCTAGGATCTTTTGGACTACCCCTAGTTGTTCATGTATTCCTTCATGTTTCTTGGTGAATTCCTCAATTACCCTTTCTTCTTAAATGTGTTTCATTCTACTGCTTTATGCGTCCATCATCTGCCAGAGTGCTACCAACTGATCCTGCATCTCCTTGTGGTGTGCTTCTTTATTCTTAACTAATTTCTCCCAAATCTATTTTGTGATTTCATCCATTTTTTGGCAAATTATTTCCATATCTCCTTCGTTTAATATATAAAACAAAGGTGGTGGTCTTTGTGCCTTAGTTTTCTTGTGTGCTCTCCCTTCTTGTGTTTCTCGTGTGTTATTTCTTTTCATTGTTGTTCATGTTCCTATTGGTGGATCTTTTCCTTTTGTATCCCCTATCTCTTTGGAATTGTTCTCTCATTCCTCCTCTTCATATGATGGGTTTTCCCTATCTGTTGGGTCCTTTCTCTCCTCCCCCTGGGTCTTACCCTTTCCCTGGGTGTGCTTTTCCAACTCCCTGTACCCACTAGTGAGTTTTGAGACCACTTCCTCTATTGTCACCCTACAACTCATTTGCGTCCATTGTTTTGTTGGGTTCCTCGCATCTTGTACATACATATGGTGCACATCGGCTCTAAACCGCATGATGCCTTCGTATGTTGTTACTTTGTATGTTGGAATGTATGATGTGTGTTTCACTATCTCTGTGATATATTCTAAGTAGGTAGAGAATATTTTGTTCGTTTCATTTTCTCTCCTCTTCAGTCTTGTGTGCCATAAGTTGGTATACCTGTGAGATAAGGTGTGACTACCTGATGTGTGCATGGAGTCATAATATGATGGTTATTTCCATAAGAATAGTGCAACTAGTATTAGCAACCATGCATAATGGAACTCGATTCCCTTTTCCTGGGCGCCTGTGAAATCTTGTAAAAACTAGTTCCTAAGAAAATTTTCCCAGTTCATATGGATCCCTTCTACACATTTCTTTGCGGCGACAATTACTGCGGCCGATACCTTGTCTCTATAGAATTTGCACATTATTTTGCATGTCAGTACATATCTTTCAAACCTTACTTTTTTATTACTAATATGTTGGACATCCAGTTGCCTATTTCCCCTTATTATTCCAAATTTGTCTTTCATTGCCTCTGAACGTGTTTATTCTCCTGCCTTAGGGCATAACGCACCTGGATGTTTTCATGTTTGGGGTAGGCCTGTGCTTTTGGAAATCAACACAGTGGTAATATCTATTGGTTGGTTGAGCCATAGTTTACCATCATGAACATAGTTGATCAACATCTTCACACATGCATTGATTTATGTACTTCCCCTGAAATGTGGGATGTCTAGAATGTTTAGTATTCCTACCTTGTCTAGTCCCGACACCAATTCCTATGGCTCAAGTACAATTTATCATGTTTCTTTAACTATCATGGTGCATAAGTATTGGTCCCTTTCCAAGTCTCATAACTTATGTGCATCTGTAATGTCGTGGTCCATAAACTTTAGGTTGGAAATTGTTCCCAGTAACTCTTTGTCGCTACTCATGCCATCTGGTACTAGTGCCATTAGTAGTGGATACTTTGCATTGGATCGATGTTGGACGTGTGGTGAATAGATATTTTGTGGTGGTATTTAATCTCTATGAAATTTTTCCCAAATGTTTTCCCTTGGTGTTGGAGTCGAGACTATGAATACTTCTTCCACCTCTGGTATTTCCATTGTTTTCTTTGTTGGTTTTCGGACTGCTACCAATGGACCTCCCACTTTTGGTGTTTATTTACATTTATGGACTGACTATGTATTTATTACTTGTCATTACTGCTAACCTTTGGTTAAATCCCTATTATATATTTAACGGTATTATCTGTGTTGGACTATGAAGACTAGTATTCCATTACTCTTCCTTTGAGATAATCTTAGTACCCAATCCACTAAACCTGTCTTCCAATCGTACAAATCTCCTCTTTGGAATCCTATGGGTGCTCCTGCTTCATGATGCCTTCTTAATTTTCATCTCAAGCCTCCCCTTAGTCATGCGCAACTTCTTGACCTCCTTCTTGGCCTTTGAGTTCATTTTCTTAAAAGTGCAGCCCTGGAGATGCTTGTGACGAGTGATGTTATATGTTTATGTGCTTTCTCGTGTGTTCTATATTTAATTTCTCTATCCCTTCCTATCAGACCTTCCTTATGTCGTTTTCTCTGGTCTTGTTCGTATTTGGTCACCTTATAACATCTGTACAAATCTTGGTTTCTTTTTGTCCATTTCCCCTAGCGTTATCATTCCATTCGTTGAGATTTTGTTCTTTACAGATGCACCACATATGAACCTTCACTCAGTAATTGTTCTTGTTTGGTGCATGCCTTCCTCATTGTTCATGATTCCATCACTCTCTGCAACATTTTGTTGTTAAAACATTCACTGTTAGTGGGTGATCTCTAATTGTTCTCATATCTCAATGGTTGTTGGCCCCTTTAGTGAATTCACCCCTTTATAATAGCTTCTATTTGTATTCATGGCCTTCACATACTAATCCACAATCTTATCGGGTTGTAATCCTCATATAGGTTGTCATGTTGGTGAATCATTTGACATGTTGTGGTGTAATTTTGCCAAGTGTGTAAATATTTGTGTGCACCTTCAATGATAGCGAATCATCATCATAGTGGTTTTTCAATGCCCTAGGTAGTACATTTATTTCATGTTAATGATCTTGGTTGTCCTTGGTTCCTTCGTCATACGAGGTCATTATGTGGCCCTTTTACTTATGTCAGTTCCGCCGACTTTTTGCATGGAATTTCCATTTATGTGACATGCCATCTGCTTAACTTGTGATGCCATGTCATGATGATATATTCTCTTCTTTTTCTGTTGTTGTTTGTCTTGCCTTATGGAGGTAGTCTATTTATTCTCTCATTTTTCGTCATTATGTCTCCTTTTCTCATGGGCCTATGTTATCTATTGGGCCTCTCCTATCATGCACCATCACGGGGCTTGTCCTTATCCATCCGTAACTATTGTTACCATATTCTTCATACTTTATATCTATCACGCCTTATGGAAAGGTGTTGTGACTACTGTCTCCTTGACCATTTTTGTGTCGGGTTCCCTGGTTGGCACAATTTCCCCTACCTGCGCAGTTTCCATTGTCATTCTATCTACATGCAGTCTCTGTCTTTCTGGTTTAGAATCAATATTAATATGGATTCTCATTTCACCTAGATCACTAGCTATCCCTTTCATTTCTGAGAAAATCCTCGGGAATAAGTCTCGGTACTTGCATAGTAATTCGTATATTTTTTCGACGATTTCGTCATCCTAGTAGTCTCATATTTGCGTCAACTTCAGATTTTCCTCTATTCCAATATTAACTTTGCGTGTCTTAACTGACTGCACATATGTTGTATATTTGATCTATGGGCCCTCTACTGGTTGTTCTCCCTCTATTTCATGTACCTGAACATTTCGGGGATCTTCGTCATCCAGATCCTCTTAGTTCACATGATAGAATTCAAGTGATTTATAGACTATCATAGCAACATTATGTGTGTTGCATATTAGTATTACTTATGTCTAGTGATCTTCTTCGTTGCCTATCGATCTTACTTCAATTTGTTCTTCTTCGTTAAATATTTTGTGTTTGATTTCCTGAAGTGTTGTATATATCAAGGGTGGCTTATGCTGGAATGTAAATGTTGCTTTGAAACTTTAAGTTATGTAACTCCACTTCGTTGTTTCTCTACGCACTTCCATTTCTAAATACCATTTTTTTGGTATTGTCCCAAGATTATGAATCCTCTGCATCCATTCTTCCTTGGGAATTGTATTCCACTGGTTTCGCATTGCGTAATAAGATATGATAGGTTTCCTTTTATGGTACATTTTCACGTCATATCTCCTTATCCAATATTAAATCTTATTTGGATTAGTTTCCTACATTGTTTCCAGTATTTGATGCTTCCTTTTTGTGTTTCTCACCACCTGGATGGCATAGCTTTTAACACTGCATCCAGTGCTAGCAGTCTATGTTTCTTTGGTACTTGTGCCTCAAATTTTGGTACGAATGTTGCTATATCTATCAAGTTTTCATACTTGGGTGGGTTGCACAATTCTATTCCAATCCACCATAATGACCTTATCATGGATGCACATTGTCATGTTGAGACTTCATGCATCCTCTACTTCCAGTTCTCCATCCATGCTTCTGAGTCTGATGTACATGAACCTATGCTTCTCCGACTTAGTATGTCATTTGCAATGGAGTTAACATAATCTTCCATTCTTGCAGTCATGTTGTACATCTAGTCTATTTCATCACCCCACACTAGTTCTGTGTATAGTCTTGCTTCTTTTGGGTCTAAGGGGGTAGTTACTTTCATGTATTCGAATTCAAATATCATCTCACACCTTTTCAAGTTAATAATAACTTGGTTATAAAATTCCCATTCTAGGCCCATTAACGCTAGATATGGTTGGTTGTCGTCCACAATCTCGATCACTTCAAAATCTGCAACACCGCGCACTCCATCTTTAATCACTGGTATTCCTGTTAGTTTTCCAATGGGAACTATTTTGTACTGATTTTCTAGTCTCAATTGTATGGGTGACCATGCTAAATTTGGTTTCCCCATCATCTCCCATGTCTTCTTACGAGCCACATTCACATTGGACCCTAATTCCAAGATCACATTATGTATGTCATATTCTCCAATCTGTGTGATGAACCTGAACTCTTTGTTGGTTCACCTTTTGCACAGTAGTTGGTTCACTACTTTCCTTTCAATAGAGACTACCTTTCCTTGAGAATAGTGATCGATCATAGAGCATAATGTATGCAATTAATTTTCATATTCGACGAATTTGAGGCAACTTTGTAAAAAAATTCCTAAGGTGTTTACCTTCTCCAGTGATTCTTTGGTTATGATCTGGTCCTCAGTGGGATGCATATCCCCCATATGTGGCATAGTTGATGTAGATGTTATCCAGTCTCATTGCACGAGTTATTTCCTTGCTTGTTTGTAGGTCTCTTTCTCTTCATGTGGGTCAAATGCGTGTGTAGGTGCTTTTGATTTATTTACCCACTCCTACACTAATTTCTTTTTGTTGGTTGCATACATCCCTGTTTTGGTTCCTCCGCATGTAACGACCTTTATTTTGGGTTCTTCATCTCGTAATTTGGCAGATATATTTTGAATATTTAGGTTCTGGTTATGATTCCCTCTGGCCTGCGATTTTTCTACCAGTTGTGGACAATCCTCTATCGCATGTTATAACACCCAACAATAATTACATGTTGTGCAGGGATTTGGGAAATTTCACGATATTATGGGCCCTCTTCCTCCTCGCCCAAATTTTGTTCGATCTCACCCCTACTGAATCCTCCTTGGTTTCCTTTATTGAATCCTCTTGGAGTATTATACTTCCCTCCTCCTTCTGTTGCATCATTCTTCTCCTAAATCATGTACATGTTTTTCATGTGCTCCCTCATTAGATCAAATGCACAAAAATATTTTTCTTCATGGCCCACTGATTTGCAAAATCTACAAAAAAGATTCTTGGGGTATGTTGATATTTATGTAGTAGCTATCACTCATGGGGGTGATGTACCCACTTCTTTCATATCTTGTAGTATCCTCCACCTGGTATCGTGTTTAGTGCTCTAGCTACTAAGTACTGCAAAAAGTTTGGACATCCATTCTTGTGGTGACATTCTATCCTGCATTTGGTGCACCATATATATTTCTGTTTCTCTTTGCCCTTTGTAATTTATAGTAGTTGAATTGTTAAGGATGTTGGTCTATGTCTACCAGTCTTTTCCACAAATATTTCCAACCATTTTTCTAAAATATTAGGAAATTCACCAAAAAAGACACCATGCAATTATGTATACACATACCTTTGTAACAATTTCGTGTTCTTCAAGCGAGGGTTCTTATTCTCCTTCTGATAAAAATATCATTATTTTTTTTCCATCCATTCGATTATTTATTTCCTCATTAGTCTCCAAAACATTCCCTCACTTTCATATTTCGGGTCCCGACAACAAAACCATTTGTTGGTGTGCAAAATTGGTAAGGTTCAAGACCTTGGGTTCAAGGTAATTAGTCCAAAAAAACCCTACATATATCGATCCTTTTGGCATCACCTGTGAGTAGACGAAGTCTCACTCGAGGTATATTTATGGGGATTGCAAGAACCAAGATTCTACAGTGGTGAGGGAATGAAGGGAGACACACTCTGTCATATCTAGAATATCCTCTTACACACTAGATACTAGCTAATATTACCTCATTACGTACTTATTTATGCATACCAGTATACAGTCTTAGAAATTAGTAGTTAAACATACATTTAACGTTACAATGCATGAATCTATCAATATTATCAGTAAAGATATGCATTCAACATAAAAAAAAAGAGTAGGAATTAAAATCATACATACATGAATTAACATATTACAACATGAATGACCATTTCACATGATAATTAGACACAGGGTTACCATGGTTCACCCCATCCTAGGATACGTCCACAAAGATTTTCTTCTTTATTATAATTAAGTTAATCTAGTTGCACTCTATGCTACAATCGGTGTTCAAGATACATTCTTCTGGTTACAATCATGGATTCCTTACACAAAATTTCCTACACTCACAACAACTGACTCTCTTCTTCCGCTTGTGTCTCTATTACTATCGTTGATCTCACCTCTAAACTTTGCAACTACTGACTCTCTGGTTCCTCTTTTGTTCTCTCTTTTTATTAGGTTTTCTTTCCAGCTGATAATGAGTTGGCTCCCACTCATGCTTAGTTGGTGACAAATAATTCTAAGATGGATATAACTCATGCTCACCTGGTTTTCCTGGATTTTGTAGGATCTTTTTCCTTCCTGTCCCCCATCCCCTTATCTTTCTTCTTTCTTCATTCTTGATCTTATTGATCTTGCACCTTTTCTCTATGCATTGTTTCTTCTTTGTTATTCTTTATCCAACCTACTTTCTCAACATCTATGAAAAACAAACATTATTTCCTAAGGTTTGAGCAATCTTGGTCATTTACAGAAGATGGTATTTTTTCTCATATACACTTATGATCTCCTCTTTCATATTCACGGTTTTATGAAATTGAATTATTTTAAGAATGACCAGCTCATTTGATCCATATTTATCTAAGATTAAATTTCAATTCATTTGACTTCATCTTATTTCCAACTCAAGTTCATGCTCATACATATGCTAGTTACATGACAATTTTCAACCCACAATCCTACTAGGATTGCATATTTGAGAATTCCCATTCAAAGTGTTATGTTTGTATTTCCTTGAGATTTCTTTGAAACCTGAAGGATGCAAGCCTATCATGATTCTTTTATTGGATTTTCACTATTTGGAAGTCATAACCGACATGTAACATTTTTTCCTACAGCTTGAAAGCCACAAGGTCATCGGATGTATCTTCATAGGAGTTTCCTATCGGAATGATACTTTGTCACCTTTCATGGTTTTCCTGGATTCCATAGCCCACAAAAATATCAGGCTTTCCCCTTCATAGTTTCCTCATTGGAATGTGGAGTAACTATTTTATAGGTTCTCCCTTAATCTAAAAGTTGCAAGTATTGTGGGATTCTCTTTTTGGATCCACCCCATTGGAAATTCTAGTTGTAACTACCCCATGGATTTTTCAAAAGCAGAAACCTGCAAGCCTATCGAGCACAACTTTTTGGGTTTTTCATACCAGAATGTCATGAAGTATTTTCCCAAAGATATTTTTCCCGCAAGGTTTCTCCTGCAATGCTTTTCCCAACTAAGGTGTTTAAGTTATATTTCTTTAACGATATTTTAATCTCTTTTATTATAAAATATTTGTATGCATGTATATAACTCAATGCAACATTATTCATCCTTAACTTTTAAGTTGGACTAGATACATCATTTATTCATTAAACCTTTTAGCACACTTCCTGAGGCCGAGTCTTGAATATTATTTTCAGGGAATATTTTTCAGTTTTTTCTTACGAATGGTCACTCTTCTCCTTTCTGAAATCCTTTTCCCATTTTTTATTTTTTCCCCTTTTTTTTCTGCAAGAATTTTGCCAAACAGGTTTTTCCAAAGTAATATTTTCCTGCAAGTTGGTCCTTCTGAAAGGCCTTTTCCCGCAAGCCTATCTTTTGGAAACCCATCTTCCTGCAAGCATGTTCTTCAAAAGACATTGATGGCCCTATTTTTTTTCCCTCATGCTACACGTTTGAAGTTGAATTCATTAATTATAAACAAAAATTTGGTGAGAAATTATTGTTAACATAATTCAAGAAATTAATAACTATTTTTTGAGTTAAAGTGTATAAAATAAGTCTATAAAAAGTCTCATGCAATAATTGAGAATTCATATTTTTTATACTCTACCAATTTACAATGAGTTTGAGTTCTATCACAAAACCCTTACAACATTTTGAATTCTCAACAACACAGAATGTCAAGAGAACAAATGAGAAGGGGAAAGCCATCCATTGAGAATGTTTCCATGCAAGGAAAGAATTCAAACATCATTTTAATAATAGATACCAATCACTACAATGGTCTTTAGAAATTCCCCACATGGGATGGAATATATAATATGTTAATCCATGAATATTTTCTGCTAGATGACAAAGACCTGGAGGTATACAAGAACATTAAGAAAAGTGAAATTTGTGTCATTGCATCCAGACCCACCATATTACCCTATAATGATGCAGTTAGATGGGTTTACTCCCATCTAGATCCAAATACGTCTAAAGTGTTAAATTAATTTGGAGCCCTTATTGCCTCACTAATGGCAGATGACATACATAAAAGGTATTGGCTATAGAAACCTAGAGTATACTTGAATAAACCGTGTTTGGAAACCTTTAGTAAGGAAAATAAAATGTCATAGATGATAATAGAGTGGTGGGATGCATACAATTACTTCACTATGAGAGATAGAAAAATATACCCCATCCAGTATTTCAAGGAACCCTTGATCCAGGTGGATCTCGATGGTCATCCACCTTTTCCAAATCAATGTTTTTGAGCCTATGGTTTTGATAAATCATGATATTCACCCTTTTGATGGGGAATGTAATATAATGCCATCTCCATTTGTTAATTACATCCATCATGTAATGATTTCCTAGTAGTATTATGTACATTCCTACAACNAAATCAATGTTTTTGAGCCTATGGTTTTGATAAATCATGATATTCACCCTTTTGATGGGGAATGTAATATAATGCCATCTCCATTTGTTAATTACATCCATCATGTAATGATTTCCTAGTAGTATTATGTACATTCCTACAACGTTAATGTAGAAGATCTTGTAAGAAATCTGTAGTTAAGTGCACCTGGGCTAGAATAGTATTGGGATGGGTGACCTCGAAGGAAGTCCTAGTGTTTTACATGGCTATGGAATTTTGTAAACTTAAACTAATTCATCCCACATGCATCATGGGAATTATTCTCTTCTCACTCTCTCATATATAATCAAGGTAAAGGAGGTCCTTTGAGCATGAAATGGAGTGTGATGTAATGTTTGTTGTGATTGAGAATAGCCAGCATATGTTTCTCTTCATAGATAAGTTACCAAGAATCTATCCATTTTGCGTTCTACAATATTATATTCATTAATATAAGTTGGGTTTCACTATATTTCTATGTTCTCAACTATATTTTCGTTTGTATCTCATTTCATTCTCAATATAATCTGGATCAATGGTATCAGAGCAGTTTGATCCTTATCGTTTCTCAATGTATGTTCCCAACTACATCAGGGTATGGAGAGTTGGCTCTCGAGATGGTTTTTCTTGAGGATAACTCCTCTCAGTAGCCCAAGTGACCTCCCATGGTGGAAGAAAAGAGATATGATATAGTAGGATATCCTGTCAAGATGTTTCTCAAGGAATCCCTCATGCGATACAAGAATGAAATGACGGACAAATTCACTCAGATCCTTCAACGACTACCGACAGTGGAAGAGGCATCTTCAACAAGAAGCCATTTCGGAGGCACAACATCCTTCAAGTTACAAGTTAATTTTGATATACCCTTATTTGAAGCCTAGATGGATGCATATTCACTAGAGAAATGGTTTAATCTACTAGAAGGTTATTAATCTGTCCAAAATATTTTCGATGGTGAAAAAATAATCTTTGCACTCCTTAAATCCCTTCCCCATGTCAAATCTTGGTGGGAAGGTTACTGGGAGAGGCACACCACAAATGACTCTATTCCATTTAGGACAGAACTAGCTTAGGAATATTTTGTGGATGCCCTTAAAAAGGAGTTTCACCATTATTGGCGGCTTAGAATCACACCACTTTTCAGTGTCCTTCTTAGACTTCTCATAACCCTTCTTAGTTGGCAGCTTGGACTGATTTTCTTGAGATTGACTCTTCTTTCTTTGTCCTTTTTTTTGTGAGTTGGGATTTCCTTTTCCATGCTTCTATTGTGGCGTATTTGAAAACTTTAAATCCTACTTATTCCGTCGATAAAATTTCTTCTCTATTTTGACAACATATAAATAGGCGACTCCTAATGAGGATATGTCTAATAAATCCATATGTGTTTGGATGTACCTATGTAGGACACTACTCTTCTTTAGAACTAGGTGCCTCATGGAGTCTTTGATACCCATATTTGATCGCAAGGTATGGAATATGTTGGTGTACTCTTTCACTATTTGGTCTCTCTCTTGATGTAGAGTCATCCATCTCATGTATTTGTCATCATAGTTTCCAATAGGGTATAATTCCTCCTTGAGAGAATCCACAAAGTCAGCTCAAGTGGGTTCTCTCCTAAATGGCATAGATTCTTCCATGGTGTGCCTTTCCTAGTAACCTTCCCACCAATATTTGACATGGGGAAGGGATTTAAGGAGCGCGAAGGTGATCTTTTAATCGTCCTTTTTTTATTTATGAAGTGATAAACTTCTAGTAGGTTCAACCATTTCTCTAGAGAAACTACATTTATTTGGCCTTCAAATAAGGGGATATCGAAATTAATTTGTACCTTAAAGGGTGTTGCAACTTTGAAATGGTTGTTTGATGAAGATGCCTTGACCTTCGTCAACAATCGTCAAAGGATCTAGGAGAACTTGTCCATTATCTTGATCCTCTATCACACTACACCTTCCTCAAGCAACATATTGAAAAGGATCTCCCACTCTATCATCTCTATTTTGTTTCGTTGTGGGAATTCACTTGAGTTGGCGAGAGCGATCAACCCCAACTGAAACTAGCTTGAGATCCAACTCTCTCTATCCTGACCTAATCGAGGACATGCACTAAGAAATGATAAGGAGAAGACTACTTTGATGCCACTGATCATGATTGTGAAAGGAATGAAATGGAAAATAGGAAAGTAAATGTGAAAAAATAAAGTAAAGAGAATAATATGGCACAAAATCAACTCTTTATTAAATGGAAAAATCCTTAGAACCATATCATGAAGGAATGTTCTCTTTTACAAATGAGAGGCCCGTATATTTAGTACTTACAGGGTGTATTGCAGGAGTCATTTATTTTTATTATTTAATTTTTATTTGTTTTATTTTTCAAATACAATGGGTGAATTCCATGGGTTGCAAAAACCACGTACATGGATTTTCTCCACTTTATTATTATTGTTATTGTTATTGTTATTGTTATTATTATTATTATTGTTATTTTTATTGTTATTTTTATTATTATTATTAGTATTAGTATTAGTATTAGTATTAGTATTATTCTCCCACCAAATGCCATGGGTGTATGCCATACTTTACCAAAACCATCGGCTCCATGGGATCATACATTAGCAACTGTAAAAAGAAACAATTACCCTGGTGATTCGCTGGAAGAGGTGGATGGCCATCAATTTTCACTTGGATCAAGCCACCAAAAAGATGGAGTAAAGGGTGCAACAAACCTCTCCAAGTGTTGTGCATTACCTCCCATTTTACTTTTGTCCAACTATCCTACTTACTATCAAAACTATAGATATCTAGAGACCTAATAGAGGTTTGTTTTCTTCCCTTTACAACAACGTTTTGCATGCTACCCTACCTCATAGGTTGGCCACACACTTATCTACCCTAAACCATACGAACAACCTCCCAAATGTGTGTATCATTCCCTATCATCTTATGATAAACTCAAGTGTAAAAAGGTTTAAATGCATCAAAATAGAGGGGAAACCTAAACCTATATGAAAACTTCAATATATACCTAACTTGGTCAAAAAATGCATAAAAAATGATCCCTAAGCAACCACAAATCTATCTCAAATTCATGTACCCAACAAGCAACCACAAAATGATCATATATAAAAAATCCAAAAATGAAATATCTAACAAGAGTCACTTGGATAGGGGTATATTCAACCTTGATATCTTCAATAGTATTCATTAGCATAGCAAAGTCTGCCAACAAAGACTCAAGAATAACAAAGATTAATTACCTACAAACTATAAGATTAGACTCAAAAGGAATATCAAAGATAATTTCAATGGCAAAGTAGGAACAATCTCATTGTCATATGGATCTAAAGATCTACTAAAGAAATTGACCTCATAAGGAACACCAACTTGCAACTCAATGTTAGGGTCTAAAGAAAAAAAAATGTCGAAGTCTAAGGATCCACGGGTAGTGAGATTAGACTCAAAAGGAAAATCAAGGTTGAATTTGATTACAAATGGGTCCAATCCAAGGATAAATATTTTGGAAAGGAAACAAATATATGAAGGAATCTTATAATTTATCATAGCTTCTAGTAGAGCTTTATCTAAGGGAAGAACATCATCTTAGATATAAAATATGTTTGAACATTCACTTGAACCAACAAGGGGGAGAACTAGCTCTAATTCCCCCATTGGGTAAATCCATGGTCAATCATTGGTCAATTGCTAGGACATTGTCCCAAGAAGGTAAACATGATTGAAAAATATCCTTCTTAGTAGAAATAACTAGATCAAATGTTGGTACCATGTCCCTAGAAGGCTACCATGATTGAGAAAACTCCTTCCCATTAGCACCGAGGGAGAGAATTGTTGGGACAATGTACTGAGAAGGAAAACGTGAGCACGAAATGTCCTTCTTTGTAGAAATGACTAATTCAATTGTCGAGACCAAGTCCAGAGAAAATAAACATGAGTGAAAATTCTCCTTCTTAGAAGAAATTAATCAGCTAGGATATGATTCCACATAATTCACCTATGGCGGGGTAGATTTCACCCAAATACTAGGACCATCTAATGGGGAATCATTGTCTAAAGTTGAGTACGTATGGTGATTATCAAATGCAAGATGATCAATAGTGACAATGAATTTGTTGTGAGGAAAATACATCACATGAAAGAGCATAGACAACACAACATTCTTGGCATATACATAATCATTCCCAAGGAGCACGTTGAAGTCCAATGGTTCATCCACCACTATAATGTTGACTAAGGCAGTATTACCACTTAAAATGATATCCCATTGAGGAATGTTGGACACATAATCCTTCATGGATGCATTACTTGTAACATATTGTAAATATGAATAGTCATAGGTGATAGGAAACGTCTTCAGCTATATAATACTAAGAGTAATTTATTGTGTATATATTCACCTATCTAGTTAATGCAAAGACATTAATGTGGAGTTATATTTTCTTCCCACTCTTGGCCTTACAGTGGTATCGGATCATGGCCCAACTCCATGAATAGATTCCTTAGCATTCTAAAACACCTTTGTTGGCTTGCTTGTCTCTCTTCCTTCTGCACCCTGATTTATTCTCTATCTTTATTATCTACTAGTTTTCTTGGAACACTGATAGATTCTTGACCTTTGTAGGTATCACTACATTCTCTCCACATGTCCCTAAACCTAACGACTACTCTCACCAGTCACTCCATTATTTGGCATGAGATAAACCCTAATTTCACTCTCGCTCCCAGTGTTTGTGTCTCCATTCGAATGAATTTTGGTTCTAATTTGCATGACTTATGGTTCCTTTCAAGCTCACACTTGTGGAGGTATTCCCATTCTCGATTGCACTATAAGCTCATCGATGCGCACTTTTAGGGTATACTATGTAATATATTTTGGGTCTTTCCTTACTTTGTAAAGAAGTGGAAAAACTTCCCTGGTCAAGATTCTCATGGTATCGGTATATGGTCAGATTCTTTGGTGCTCTTATTTGGCCCTCATTTACAACACATGGTGACCCTCTAGGGCCTTTCTCTTACTCCATGGGAAATTCCATGAAATCAGGTTTCTCTTGAAGATTAGGTTCTTATCTGATGACATAATCCTAACCAATTTTTCTTGCCAAGACACCGTTTTATGAGCTACTGTGAGATAAAAAAATATTGTGTTTACTAGAGCTATGGTCAACACAAGGAATCCTTCACGTGGCTAGCCTTTTCTCTAACACATGGTGAAATTTCATTAATTTGTGCACATATTCCTATTCTGACACCATCTCACATTTTTGGACTATTTTTCCATTGTTTTTGTTACTGTGATAAAAAAAATCCAATAAAATTAGTAAACTGTGTATGAATAACTTGACCCTCAATTTATGGAATCGCTTCCTTATTTTTCATCCATCATTTTTATAATAATCCATCATCAATTTTTGTAAGCGTTCCTACTTCTTCGACCTAGAAGCTTCCCATTCCCTTTTTGGTTCCACTGTCCATTTCATTGGTGCAGTAGAAAAATGGTTCTAATTTTATTTATTAGAGAAGATTCATTATATTTTCTATTGTTTGTAAATACAATAGAAGAAAATGAATTCTCTCATATCCATTGTCGATGTGGTGCTAATCGGAAAGGAGAATCAGAGAGAATGGTATAGGAATATCAAGAGAACACTAATCTTCAATGTCCTGTGGAGAGGGATTTGTGAAGCAAAAGAAGTCCCTCAGAGAAGAAAAAACACTGAAGAAGATGTAGAATCAGAAGAAGAAAAAGAGGAATTTGAAGAAGAATCCTATGTGTTAAAGACAAAGAGTAACAAACCTTGTAGAAAACTAGTCATACCGACCACAGACAAAGAACATGAAATATAGGAAGACAAAGACCACCAGAAAGCATATGAAATAATATCTACAACAATAAGTGAGGAGGTGAGCCATCATATTTCTTTCATCAGTGATTTCTATGGCTCCTTGAAGAGGTTGAATGAATTGTATGACACACATTCTAAGATTGAACTCATACAACTAGTTTTGAAGCTCTTCAACCTAGAGTTGAAGAATGATGACGCTATGTCTTTAGCTTCAGAAATCATAGCCATAATGCATGACATTGAAGCCACCAAAGAAAAGATTGACCTCCCTCTCATGACCTTCATTAAGGCCCTCTACCCTACATATTCTCACTACCTTGAATCGTTGCAAGAAAGTAATCAGATGAAATCCATGACATTTAAAAAACTGGTAAAACAATTTCTAGATCATGAGAAAGCCTTTGGAATGAAGCCATCTCCTTCAACTGGCGAAACTATTTATCTTTCTCAGAAATACAAGAGTAAACAACATGATTCTTCTAGTGGAGAAAGACGTAGAAGAGGACATGGACATGGAAGAAAGAGTTTTAAAGTGAGGGGGGAAGACATAACCAAGGTGATAGATCTAATCTCCATTGTACCCGATCTAAAAAGAATGGGTCACATAAAGCATATGATTGCATATTTCCATGGGATAAGATCAAATAAGATAGAAAGAATAAGAAACAATACAAAGGTAAACCTACAGAACCAACAAAAGGTAATCCACCTGAGTCTTCCCATCACATTGTTGCTCACTGCAATATAGGAGTAACAAAATATTTATTTAACACTGCATAGGTCCTTGGAAAGATATATTTCTTTTTGACACGGGTGAAACCTCCCATATGCCATTCTCAAAAGACATTTTTGAAGACTTAAATGACAATGTATATGGAATAGTGTATTTTGCTAACAAGTACAACCTTAAACCCTTAGGAATATGCACCATCAGACTTAAGTTGCCTAGACTCCTGGATTTTCTTCTGCACAATATACTCTATCTTCTTGAACTGAAAAGGAGCTTGTTATCCCTTGTGCTCATCATACAGCAAGGCCACTCTGTTCACATGATCAATGGAAAATTTAAAGTATGAAAGGATTTAGATAACATTCTTGTTATGACCAGAATGGAATATGGAAGACTGTTGAAGTTGAATGAAACATCTTCCCATACACATAATGTTGCATACCTCTATGATCACGGTGAAGGTATAATGTCATCTAGTCTTTTGTGGCATGCTATACTTTTTCATATCAATTATGACAGTCTTTGTTTAATGAGACAGAATTGTATTTTTGGTCTTCCTACCATTCCTAGAAAATTGAAACAATGTGATGCTTATATTCTTGGAAAGCATAGCAAACAACCTTTCCATGATTCTACTTCTGGAGCATGTAGAAGCCTTGAACCGATTCATTATGATTTATGTGGCTCTATGTATGTTCCTTATACAAATTGAAATAAATATATAATGTCCTTTATTGATGATTACACTAGGAAGTGTTGGGTATACTTGCTGAAAGATAAATCACAAGCTTTTGAAACACTTAAAATTTTTCATGTATGGATTCAAAATGAAGCTTGGTCTCGTATTGGATCTCTTCGCATTGATAATGGAAGAGAATATATATATAATGAATTTGAAAGTTACTTTCTCCAACATGTATCAAATATCAAACAACAATTTCATACAATCCTCAACAAAATGGTGTAGATGAACGAATGAACGGGAAACACCTAAGTATGGTTTGTTCCATGATGTTTTTCAAGAATGTTAAATTGATGTTTTTGGCTGATGCAATTCTTTGTGCACTTTTGTAAAAATGAGGTGTCCTTCTCATGCTATCAAAAACAATACTCCTTATGAAATGTGGTATGGCCACATTCCTTTGGTGAGTCATCTCAGGGTCTTTGGTTCCACCTGCTATGCCTTGATTTCGAAGGAGCAAAGAAGCAATTTTGATGCAAGGAGTCATAAGTGCATATTCTTGGGGTACTCAAATATCACCAAGGGGTATCATATTTACAATGAAACAAACAAGAAGTTCATCCTTTAAATAGATGTGGTCTTTATTGAATCCTCCAAGAAATAAGAAACTGCCAATCTCTGGAATATCCTTTTGTAGCACCATTTCCCCCACTTGAAGAAGTTCATGCCACTTCATTTGAACCTGAAGTTTAGCTGGATGATGTGATCGAGAATATTGAAAAGATGAGACTTGATGAGAACTCAACACCATCTCAATCGGTCGAGTAACTTGGACCATCTCAGAAAGGTCCACCAAAATGGCTCACAAAAACACTTGAAAGTGTTCATCCTTATGAGATTGGAAAGATAACAAACATATTGTACTCAAAACAAGATGGAGGTAATGTAGATAATTCAAACTCGGGTCATGTAGAACAAGTGGGTATTCAAGAACAAGTATAGATCATGTGGCTCACTTGACAAGCACAAAGAAAGGCTCGTGAAAAAAGGATTCACAAAAAAAGAAGGAATTGATTGTAAGGAGACTTTTCCCCCACAACAAATTGGGCTACCATCAACACTCTATTTTCCATGGAAACACAAAATGGATGGAAAATTCATCAAATGGATGTGAATACTTATTTCTTGAATGGAGACTTGAAAGAGAATGTATTCAGGTCTCAACTAGAATGCTTTGTTGTGAAGGGACAAGAACATAAGGTATGCAAGCTCATAAAATCCTTGTATGGATTGAAACAATAACCACGAGCATGGTATGAAAATTTAACCAAGCATCTTCTGAAATTGAATTTCAAGAATTTCAATCTTGACGATGCAACTTTGTTTGTCAAGAAAATTGTAAAAATAGTTGTATGATCTATTCATAATAGGGAACAATGAGAACTACATTGCATCCATAAAGAAAGAGTTTAATAAATTCTTCAAGATGACAGATTTGGGACATCTTCACTACTATTTGGGAATTGAAGTGATCCAGAATCCAAAGTACATATTCACTCCCAAAAGAATTACATTGGAGAGAATTTGAACAAGTTTGGCATGGATGAGTGAAATCATGTTTGTACTCTAATGGAACATAATTTGAAACTTGCATCAAAAGAAGGGAATGAATTTGAGGATGAAACCACATATAGACAGCTTGTGGGAAGTCTCATCTATATTGCTACCACTAGACCATACATTTCATTTATTGTTTTTATTATTTCCAGGTTCATGTAGAAGCCTTGTGAAGGACATTAGTCTGCTGCATAAAGAGTTCTGAAATAATTGAAAGGAACTCAAGATTTTGGACTTAGGTACTACAAGGTAGATGACTTCAATTGAATCAAATATTATGATTCAGACTTTGATGAAGATAAGGAAAATGGAGTATCAACTTCAGGTTATATTATGAGTCTTGGAAAATCAATTGTCTCCTGGAGAGCATGCAAATAATCAATTCCAACAGATTCTACAATGGAGGAAGAATATGTGGCAGTTGTAGAAGCGACAAAGGAGATTGTGTGGCTCATGAAAATACTTGAATATTTGTAGGATAAATAAGTGAATTCTACTTCTCTCCTAGTTGACAATACTTTTGCAATCAAGTTAGATAAGAATCCCATATTCCATGATTGAACCAAGAATATCAATGCAAAGTATCACTTGACTCGATACCATGTAGAGGACAATATTATTCACTTAAGACATTGTTCCAAAAATGAGCAAATTGCAAATATCTTCACCAAATCTCTTGGAAGAGAAAAGTTTGAGAAGTTCAGAATGATGCTTGGACTCACAAACACCCCTTGTAATTAAGGGGGGGAATGTTGGACACGTAATCCCTCATGGATACATTACTTGTAACATATTGTAAATATGAATATTTGTAGGTGATAGGAAACATCTTGAGTTATTGAAGACTAAGAGGCATTTATTGTGTATATATTCACATGTCTAGTTAATGCAAATACATCAACGTGGAGTTATATTTTCTTCCCACTCCTAGCCTGACAAGGAAGAATCCCAAAAGGTTCACTAGGTCTTCTATCAAAAACAAATAACTAACTAGAAATTGACACAGGCTTGGGAGAGTCCATAGATTTCCTAGTTGAGGAGGATAAAATTGTAGCGAAGTCTCCTTCATCTATAATACATCGATAAATGTTTAAAGAATAAGATTCAACCCTTATTTGGAAGGGTACAAAATAAATAAAGTGAGGCTCAAATAGATTATTCCACTCAAAGGAAATGAGCTTAGTGCTTGTAGGGAGCTGACTTGAAGTGAATGGAATGCCTCCTTGTCTATAAGGTTATAAAATAGTAGTAAAATAAAACTTGGTTAGTAGACACGTCACTCTCCAAAGGAAGATTGTGATCGACTAAATATTGCATTAATTCAACCACTTCAAACATATCACTCTTCAAGGGAAGAGTGGGATTTGTTAGCACTCCGTAAATCTATTCGACTGATAATTAGACGACGAAGGTAACTTTTTCAACCGACTTTGAGACCCCAAAACTAGCCTTTCGGATCTGGAGAGGGCTCTCTGGGAAGGTGCGATCTCCGCACAGGATATGGCTTTGAAAGTAGTGGCTAGATTTAACACCTTTGATATGATGGGTTTTGGTTATATTGGCACAATAAATTAAGACTTGGGTTATGGAGTCGATATGAGGAAAAGATGGGGACAAATGACTTAGTGACTAAAATTGAGAGGATAAGGCTAGGCGAGCAATATTCTTCAGTGTAAAACCCTATTTTGTGGTGGGGGGGAAAAACACAGGAAGTAACTCGGAGCACCACTGTGGGAGAATTCGGAGTTAACTTTTAGAAGAAAACGTTTTGTCTAAGTGGCGTGAACAAGGGGTGTTGTGCAACGAATGCACAAGTTCGAAAATTCGTTACGAAATAGACAGAAAAAGATATGAATAAAATATGACATGAAGCACATACATAAAGAGAGGAACACAATACGTCCAAATTCTACAACTAGAATATTTTCATCAAGTTACAGGACCTTTGCATTAAATTCCGGTCAAAAACTCAAATTACATACAATATTTGTCGTCTACCAAATTTGCCAACCAACCTTGTTTACATGAAAATGATCCCCATATATAGAAAAATCATGTCACCCTTGGCTTCTAGGGTCTAAATACTTCCTCCTAGAATCATGGATCCATTTTCTTTGAAAGAGAGCAATAACTTCAATGGATTCACTAATTATAGAAAACCCGACTTTGCCAAATCATAATCGTAACTGAAATATTATTTACAATAATTGATCATGATCAAAATTAAAACATATGGTAGCGATGAGCCATCATGTTCACTTTTGGACACTCTGTCACCCTTGCACAACAATTTTACTATGCAACAGTAACCTACGACAAAAAACGCAGCAGATTGCGCAACAAACTGGAAAAGTAGGCATTAAAGATGACATCATATCTCACTGATAAAAAAATATTTTCAGAAAATGAGAGAGGTGTTTTTATCTAATATTGTTATAAATAAAAACCTCTCTCGGTTTATTTAAATTCATCTCTAGATGTTTGAAATACGTGTCGCAAAAACATGTCTCGGACAGGAAATCATGAAAGCTGAAAAATAGGGCTCAATGATTCCTTCAAATATCACAATCCGTGAAACATTTTGAAAATGTGAGAGATTTTTTTATTATTTGTTTTGTCCTAGAAAAAAACCTCTCGGGAAGTTTCAAAATTCCTCTCCAGTTGGTCAGAAATTGATCTTGAAGTTGACCACTAAACCAGTCATTTTCGCAGTGCGACTTGTAGCCTGTGTGCAAGAAAATCCACTGCACGACGACATCCTCTGCACGACAGAATCCATTGCGCGACAACATCCTATGCGTGACAGCATCCACTTCATGATGAAATCCACTACGCGACATAATCCTTTGTGCGGTGAAGTGCTCTGCGCAACGCGTAGCAAATTTTGCAGTGCGCTGTTGCACATGGAAATGGAACAAATAAATTATAAGATTCCTTTTGAAACTGACCCTTGGAGATGTTATATGATTCCAATCATAAAAACAATATGGGTGCTAACATGCATGACTTTGCAAATTGTTGACAAACTTATAACCTTAGCTATGAAAAACATGGTGCTAACAGCTGGCTCCAACGGGGATGTTTTCCTCCCTATGAGGTAACAAAGAATAGTAGACCAGGTGCCTACCCATTGGGATTCTCCCAAACTCAAATTTCCAACTGTAACTTGTAACTTGCATCCGTTGAAAACCCAAAACTATATATGCTCCAAACTGAAACCTGAAACTAAGTTGAAAATGAAAACTGCAGATTGTTAAAATAAATGCTCATAGTACCAAGATTATTCGCACTTCTACCTACCCTAACTGTTGAAAAAGATGTCAATCAAGTGAAATCAAAATGCCAAGGAAACCATGCAAGCACTTTATCCACTTTTTGGTTTATTTGCACATGATTGCTCCAAAGCCTATTTACTGATAAGTCATTCAAAAAATTATCTATAAATTCAAATCTCAAAAAATTGAAAATATTGGGACAGTTTGTCGCCTCCACCAAAACTAAAAATGGATCCTCTAAAACATGCACAAAAAAACAACCATGTTTCACCCCTTCCACTTCATTCTCATTTTTATGTGATTTAACTTGTTGATTGCCACCAAGAGGCTGAAAAATCTGTTGAGACTGTTGGAAATAAAAATCTTCTGAATCAGAAGACAGTGTTGGTTGTAATGAAACCCTTGGTGGAAAGAAATCCATATCTAACATCGACGTTGATTGACCATCATATTTATTTCCAACCTGGTAGTTGAGCATAGGCTGCAAATCTGAACTAAAATAACCCTCCATGTAATCAACAACACAATCATTAAATGCATTAGAAGGTTGTTGGTCTTCCTCACTGATAAAAATTTTCTCATGTAAAACAGTATCATTGTGAATGCAGTCGTACTTCTTTGCTTCCTCTTTTATCTCATGATTTACTTTCAACAATTCAAAGGAAGAAAAACATAATGGAAGACAGTTTTCATTTGCAAGTCCACTGCTTTCTTCATATTCAACATCATGCCTAGAAGATTTCTGATTTGAAACATTATAAAAAAAAATCTTCAGCAATTCGAAAGAAGCAAAACACAAGGCAAGGTTCTTTCAATTGATTCAAAACCTTATTCATTTTCTTCACTGCTGTCATATGCACATTTTTCAATTTTTTTGGATTTCTGAACACACTCATTTTTAGATTCATCTTCGACCAATGGTTGTAATTTTGAACTGATAAAACCTTCCATATAAGAAGCAACAGGGTCATTAAACAAATGAGAAGATTGTTGCAATTTCTTGTCAATTGTTTCCCATGAATCAGTGTGATTTTGCATCAACACACATTCCTCTACCTCAGTGATGATCTTTAAATTTTCTTTCAACAATTTAAACGAAGCAAAGCATAAAGGTAAAGAATTTACTTCAGTTGATTCAGTACTTTCTTCATATTCTTCTTTGTAACTGTGATATGTAGGTTGATTGCTCTCATTACACTGCTGAAAATGAACATTTGTTGATAGAGAACATGCAGTTGGTTGTTCTAGGAATTCAACATCATAACCATCATCATATTCATCATATATAAGCGAATCAACAACATCTGCAATGTCATCTAACAATAAAAACCTTGGGACATCAACTTTCTCTTCAACAAGCTGATTTGCAAATTCATTTTCTTGACTGTCTACAAATGAATACATAAAACAATCATCCTTGTGTTTATCATGGGATGGATCAAAAGCTAAATTAGCACCTTCTTTTTCAATAAGTGGAATATAATCCTCTGCAAAATCATCAACATTTAAATCTTCAAGAGGACATATTATATTATTAACGCTCTTCTCAAGATTCAAATCAATTGTTCTTTGTTCATATTCATTGTCATGTTATTTAGCACCTAAATCCTCATCTTGAATCTGTTTACATGCTTGAATATTGTATTCAACTTCATGAGCATTTTTGAACATCTGTTGTGAAGGCATAGACTTCCTCTCCATCAAAATCTAATTGAAAGGTTGTTACATAATGGAGCATGGAAACAACTTCAGGAGGTTGGACTTCTTTAGGCATTTTATAATAAAGACTAGCAAACCTCCTACTAAAATTTGAGATGGTTTCATCTTTCATTCTTCTCATGGCATAAAAATCTGAAAGGAGTATATCCCATGGCTTTCTCTCACCCAAAAATCTACTGAAATTTTCCCTCAGTTCATCCCACGAGCTAATCGACTGAGGATGCAAATGTTTGAACCATGATTTGGCATCTCCTTGTAAGGACTGAGAAAAGGCCCTCATAGACATATCATCATGTTCGATCTCAAAAAGGTCTATGAAATGATCAAAGACCTAGATATGTTTTTTAGATGATTGTCCATCAAACTCTCCATCGAACCGAGGAAGGTACTTATAATGTTTCAGAGGAAAGTCATGAAGGATGGAAGGAAATTTAAGAGGACCATATCTTTCCTGAATCTTGGAGGGTGTAGCATTAAGAATAGAAGATACAAGCTCAACTTTGGTTTCATTAAGCTCACAAGAAAAATCATGAACATCATATGGCTCAGAGGAAGGAGCTTGGTGAATATCGGTTATATAATAAGAAGGAGGTAAATCTACAATT